>JAREIK010000707.1:118081-158943 GCA_029783825.1 Sapria himalayana | reverse complement strand
AAGAAAGACATGTAGATATATAGAAAGACAGATAGACAAATAGATAGAAGAGAGATAGATAGATAGAAATGAGATAGAGCAATAGATCGACAGATTAATATATAGACATATAGATAGACAGATAGACAGACAGATAAATAGATAGAGAGAGACAAATAGATAGATAGATAGATAAATAGATAGACAAATAGTTAGATAAATAGATAGACATATAGATAGATAGACAAACAGATAGATAGATAGATAGTTAGTTAGTTAGATAGATAAATAATTAAATAGATAGAGAGACAGATAGACAGAGAGATAGACATACATATAGACATATAGATAATTAGACAGATATATAAACAGTTATAAAGATAGATAATTAGAGAGATAGATAGACATATTGTTATAAAGATAGACATATTGAAAGATAGATAAATAGACAAATAAACATACATATAGAAAGACAAAAATAAAAATAGATAGATAGGTAGATAAATAAAGAGATAGAAAAATATATAGATAGTTAGTTTAATAGCTTTATAGATGGATAGAAAGATAGATGGATAGATAGAAGGATAGATAAAAATATAGAAGGATTGATAGACAGATATATAGACAAATAAATTAATAGATAGATAGATGGATAGATAGATATTTAGATAGACAATTCAATAGTTATAAATATAGATAGATAGATAGACAGATAGACATAGATACATAAATTGATATATGCACAGATAGGTAGATAGATTGATATACAAATAAAAAGATAGACAAATAGATAGATAGATAGATTGATTGATTAATAGATAGATAGATATATAGATAGACAGATCGATAAATAGATAAATACACAAATAGATAGACAAATCGATAAATAGATAGATAGACAGAAAGATAGATAGAAAGATAGACAGAGAAAAAGGTATATAGTTAGACAGATAGATACACATATTGATAGACACATCGATAGACAAAGAGTTAGACTGATACATAAATAGATAGATAGACAAACAGATAGAGAGATAGATAGATAGATAGATATAAAGATAAATATACAAAATGATAGATAGATAGAAAAATAGATAGATAGACAAATAGGTAGACAAATATATGAGCATATTTATAGATAAATAGATAGATATATAGATAGATAAAAAGATAGATTAATAGAATGATTGATAGAAAAGTAGATAGATAGATAGATATATTCTCACATAGATAGATAGATATATTCTCACATAGATAAATAGATTTATTCTCACATAGATAGATAGATAAACAGATAGGCAGATAGATAGATAAATATATATATATATAAAGAAAGATAGATAAATAGATAGACACAGAGATAGATATATAGATAGATAGACAGATAGATAGATAGAGAGATAGATAGATAAATAGATAAATAATTAGATAGATATATATATTGATAGACAAAAATATAGACATTTAGATAGACAAATAGATAGATATATAGTTTGATAGATAGATAGATAGATACATAGATAGATAGATGGATAGATAGGTTAGATAGATAGATAAATAGATAGATACTTAGATAGATAGATGGATAGATAGGTTAGATAGATAGATAAATAGATAGATACTTAGATAGATAGATGGATAGATAGGTTAGATAGATAGATAAATAGATAGATAAATAGATCGATATATAGATAGACAGATAGATAGACAGATAGTAAGATAGTTTGATAGCAAATAGATAGATAGGTAGGTAGATAGACAGATAGATAGATAGATAAATTGTTATACTAATAGATAAAAAGATTGATTGATTGATTGACAAAAAGATAGATATATAGATAGATAGACAGATAGATAGACATATAGATAGACAAAAAATATATAGACAGATTGATTTATTGATTGATAGATAGAGAGACAGATCAATAAATAGATAAATAGACAGATCGATAAATATATAGATAGACAGAAAAAAAGATAGATAGTTAGATTGATAATTACACATATTGATAGACAGATCAATAAACAAATAATTATGTCAGATAGATAAACATATAGATAGACAAATAAATAGTTAGATAGATATAAAGTTTATAGTCACAAAGATATACATATATAAAAAAGATAGATAAAGAAATAGATAGATAGATATATAGACTTATAGATAGATAAATAGATAGGTAGATTGATAGATACACTTATAGATAGATAGATAAAGAAAAAGGTAGATACATTAATAGTCAGAAAGATAGACAAATAGATATATAAATATATAGAAAGATATATAGTCAAATAGATAGAAAGATAGATAGATAGATTGACACACATATAGATAGAAAGATAGATAGATAGAATGATAGATTGACAGATAGATAGATTGATTGATAGATAGGTATATAGATAGATAGATAGATAAACAAATAAATAAACCTATATATAGATAGACAAAAATATAGACATTTAGATAGTCAGATAGATAGAAAGAAAGAAAAATAGATAGATAGAGAAATAGATAGACAAATAGATAGATTGCTAGATTGATTGATAGTTAGATAGATAGATAGATAAATAGATAGATAAACATGTAGAAAGGTAGACAAATAGATATATAAATATATAGAAAGATATATATTCAATAGATAGAAAGATAGATAGACAGAACGACACACATATAGATAGATAGATAGAATGATAGATAGTTAGATAGATATATAGATAGATAAATAGATAGTTAAATAGAGAGATATATAGATAGATAGACAGATAGATAGACATAAAGATAGGCAAATAGATAGATAGTAATATAAATAGATAGATATACAGATTAATTGATTAATTGATTGATTGATAGAAAGATAGATAGATAGATTGATTGATAGAAAAATATAGTAGTTAGATAAATAAATAAATAGATAGATAGAGAGATATATTGACATTTAGATAGACAGATAGATATAAAAATTGATATATAAATAGATAAATAGATAGATAGACAAATAAAAAGTCAGATAGACAAATAAAAAGTCAGATAGACATAGAGATACAATGACTGACAAATAGATAGGTAGATAGACAAATAGATAAATAGACAGATCAATATATAGAGAGATTGATTGAGTGATAGATAGATAAATAGATAGTCAAATTGAGAGACACTTTGAAAGATAGATATACAGATACATAAACTTATAAATAGACAAATAGATAGAAAGATAGATAGATAGTAAGATAAACAGATAGTAAATAGATATATAGATCATTAAATAGATAGACAGATAATTAGACATATGAATAGATAGATAGATAGAAAAATAGATAGATAGATACACTAATAGATATATTGATTAACAAATAGATAGACAAATTATTTGACTGATAAATAGATAGATTGATAGAAATATATATATAGACAAATAGATAGATAGAAAGATACATAGACAAATATGTATTTAGATATATAGATAGAAAGATAGATAAATAGATATATATACACATAGTTTGGTAGATAAATAATAAAATAGATAGATAAAGAAATATATAAAAAAAATATTAAGTTAGTATGATAGAAAGATATTTACATGGATAGATAGCAAGATAGAAAAAAAGATAAATAAATAGATAGATTGACAAATAGATGTATAAATAGATAAATAGATCGAAGTCAGATGGATATATAGATAATTAGAAAGATAGATATAAAGATATATAGATAGATATTTAGATTGGTAGATAAAATAACAGATAGACATATTAATAGATAGAAGGATAGATAAATAGATAGATAGATATATAGATAGAGAAATAGATAGATAGATAGATAGATAGACAAATATATTGATAAATAGATATAAATAACTATAGATAGATAGAAAGATAGACACAAAGATAGATAAACAGACATATAAATAGATAAATAGATAAATAGATAAATAGATAGACAGATATATAGTCAGATAGATAGATATATATATATATATATAGTCAGATAGATAGATAGGAGAGATAGTTAGACACATAGATATATAGAATGACAGATATATTGATTGTTTGATAGATAGATAAATAAATAGATAGCTAGATAATAGATTGATTGATAGATAGACTAATAATAGATAGATAAATGGATAGATAAATAGATCAATAAATAGATAGATAGATAGACTGATAGTTATAAAAAGATATATAGACAAATAGATAGTTAGATATATTATCAGATTTATAGATAGATAGTTAAATAAATAGATAGATAGATTGATCGGTAAATAGATAGTCATATATATATATATAGACATATAGATAGACAGACAGACAGATAGATAAATAGAAAGCTAGAATATAGATATTTGGATAGATAGATAGATAGATGGATAAATAGATGAATAGATAGAGGTATAAATTGACAGACATATAGACAGTTAAATAGATAGACAAATATATAGTCAGATAGATAGATAGATATATATAGTCAGATAGATAGATAGGAGAGATAGTTAGACACATAGATATATAGAATGACAGATATATTGATTGTTTAATAGATAGATAAATAAATAGATAGCTAGATAATAGATACATTGATAGATAGACTGATAATAGATAGATAAATGGATAGATAAATAGATCAATAAATAGATAGATCGATAGACTGATAGTTATAAAAAGATATATAGACAAATAGATAGTTAGATATATTATCAAATTTATAGATAGATAGATAGATCGGTAAATAGATAGTCATATATATAGACATATATATAGACATATAGATAGACAGACAGACAAATAGATAGATAAATAGAAAGCTAGAATATAGATATTTGGATAGATAGAGAGATAGATCGATGGATAAATAGATGAATAGATAGAGATATAAATTAACAGATAGATAGACAGTTAAATAGATAGACAAATAGATAAATAGATAGTCAGATTGGTAGAACGATTGATAGACATTTAGATAATTAGATAGAAAGATTGATATATATTGATTGATCGATAGATTATTAGTAAAATTGAAAGATAGATTAATAGACAGATTATTAGACATAGAGATAGATTAATTGATAGACAGATAGATAGACATAAAGATATATAGATAGTTAAAAAGATATAGACAAATAGTTAGATAAATAGATTGCCAAATATATAGATAGTTAGATAGACTGATAGATAGACAAATAGATAGAAAGATAGATAGAGAAATAGATAGAAAGAAAGTTAGAAAACTAGTTAGACAGATAGATGGATAGATACATAGATAGATAGATATATTGATATATATGTAGAGATATAGATAAATACAAAGATAGATAGACAAATAGATTAACAAATAGATAAATAGATAGATAGATTGATTGAAAGATAGATATATAAATAGATAGATAGAGAGATAAATAGAAATATAGATAGATAGAGAGATAAAAGGTAGATAGATAAATAGATAGACTAAAAGATAGAAAGTGATATAGATAGACAAATAGATAGGCATGTAGATAGACAGAGATTTAGACAAATAGATAGGCATGTAGATAGACAGAGATTTAGACAAATAGATAGACATATAGACAGACATATAGATAGATATATAGACATATTGATTGACATATTGATAGATAGATAGAAAGATAGATAAATAGATAGATTGATAGAAAGATAAAGATAAAGATATATGGATATATATATATATATAAACAAATCTATAGTTAGATAGATAGCCAAATAGATAAATAGATACATAGTCAGATAGATAGAAAGATAGATAGATAGATAGACAGATATATAATCAAATAGATCGACATATATATAGAAAGATGGATTGACAGATAGATAGGCAAATACAAAATCAAATAAATAGATAAATATAAATATATATAAAGAGTAAAATAGATAAACAAATTGTTAGACAGATAGATTGACAGACAGACAGATAGATAATTAGGTAGATAGATAGATAGATAGACAGAAAGAAAAATATATACATATATAGAGAGATAGACAAATATATGGATGGATAGATAGATAAACAGATATATAGATAGATATATAGAAAAACAGATAGACAAATAAATAGATAGATAGTTAGATATATAGATAGTTAGATAGATATATAGACATATAAATAGATAGATAAATAGATAGATGGATGGATGGATAGAAAGATAGAAAGACAAAAATATACAAAAAAGATAGGTTGATGGATAGATTGGTAGATAGACAAATAGATAGATAGATATATAGATATGACAAATAAATAGATAGATAGACAGATAAATAGACAGATAAATATCTAGAAATATAGATTGATAAATAAATAGACAGAAAGATAGATAGATACTTAGTTAGATAGGTAGATAGATAGATAGATAGATAAATAGATATATATATATATATACACACACAAACATATAGATTGATGGAAAGATAGTCAAATAGTTAGATATATACATAGACAAAAAGATAAAAAGTTAGAAAAATAGTAAGACTGAAAGATAGCCAGAAAGATAGAAAGTTAGAAAAATAGATAGACATAAAGATAGACAAATAGATTTACAAATAGTTATATAGATATATAGATAGATAGATCTATTGACAAATATATAGATAGATAGATAGACAGATAGATTGACATATTGATAGACATGTAGATTGACAGATAGTTAGACATATAAATATATAGATAGATAGATAGATCAAAAGTTAGATAGATAGATATACATATAGATAGACATATAGATAGAGAGTTAGATAGAAAGAAAGAAAGATATAGAGATAGATAGAAAGATAGATAGAGAGATTGATAGAAAGTTAGATAGAGAGATAGATAAAAAGATAGATAGACATATAGATAGATAAATAGATAATTAGATAGATAGATAAATATACAAATAGATAGACACATAGATAGACAAATAGATAGATAGACAAATAGATAGATAGACAAATATATAGATAGATAAATAGATAGATAGATAGATAGACAGACAAAGATATATATATATATATATATATATAGATATATAGATAGACAAATAGATACACAAAGATAGACAAAAAGATAAATAGATTGATAGATAGATACATATATTGAGAGATATAAAAATAGATAGACAAATAGATAAATAGATATAGATAGATATTTTGACAAATAGATAGACAAATAAATATATAGGTAGTTAGATATATAGTTAGATAGATAAATAGATAGATGGATGGATGAATCGAAATATAGATAAATAACAAAATACACAAAAAGATAGACTGATAGATAGATACATAGATAGACAAATATATATTTATAGATATATAGATATGACACATAAATAGATAGATAGTCAGATAAATAGATAGATAAATATATAGAAAGATAGATCGATAAATAAATAGATAAAACGATAGATAGACAGTTAGTTAGATAGGTAGATAAATAGATAGAAATATATACAAATATATAGATAAATATATATACACAAACATATAGATTAATGGAAATATAGACAAATAGTTAGATATATAGATAGACAGAAAGATAAAAAGTTATAAAAATAGTAAGATAGAAAGATAGCTAGAAATATAGAAAGTTAGAAAAAAAATAGACATAAAGATAGATAAAAATATTGACAGATAGTTATATAGATACATTAGATAGATAGATTGATTGTTTGTTTGTTTGACAAATAGATAGATAGATAGATAGATGGCTAGACAGATAGATTGACATATAGATAGACACATAGATTGACAGATAGTTAGACATATAAATATATAGATATATAGATAGATCAAAAGTTAGATAGATAGAAAGATAGATAGACAGATTGGTAGATAGATAGATAGACATATAGATAGAAAGTTAGATAGATAGATAAATAGATAGTTAGATAGTTAGATAGATATAAAAATAGATAGATAGATAGACAAATAGATAGATATATAGATAGATTGATAGATAGATAGACATATAGATAGAAAAATAAAGACACAAAGAGATAGACTGATAGATAAATAGATAGATAAATAGATAGATAAACATATAAATAGATAGACAGTTAAATAGATAGATAGTCAAGTAGATAGTCAGATTGATAGACAGATAGTTAGAAAAATATATATATATATATAAACATATAATCATATAAAAATACAAATAGATAGATATATATATAGAGAGATAAAAATATAGATAGATAGATTGATAGATTGATTGATATAAAAATAGTTAGATAGATGGATAGACATATATATATATATATATATATATATAGATAAATAGTTAGTTAGATAAATAGATAAACACATATAGAGATAGATCCATAGACAAATAGATTGATTTATACATAGATAGATATCTTGATTGATTGATGGAGAGATATATAGATAGATTGATGGATAGATAGACTAATAGATAGATAGATAAGTAGATTGATTGATTGATTGATTCACAGAATGATAAATAGATAGATAGATAGATAGATATACATATAGAAAGACATATAGATAAAAAATATATAGATTGATTAATAGACAGATAGATAGAGATATAGATAGACAATTAGATAGATAGCAGAAAGATAGATAGATAAATAGATATATAAATAAATAGATAGAAATATAGATAGATAGATAAATAAATAGAAATATAGATAAATGGATAGACAGATAGATAGATAGTTATATAGACAAATAGAGAGACAAATAGTTTGACAGATAGATAGATAGATAAACAGATAGAAAGATTAATAGATAGATAGATAGTAAGATAGATAGATAGATATATAGATAGATCAATAAATAGATAGTTACACAAATAGTTAGATAAATAGATAGACATATAGTTAAAAAAAAAGTTAGATAGAAAGATAGATGGATAGATAAAGAAATAGATAGATAGAAATATAGATAGATAGATAGCTAGGCAGATAGTTTGACATATGGATTGACAAATAGATAAATTGCTAGATTGATAAAAAGTTAGACAGATAAATCTATAGATAAATAGAAAGATAAATAGATAGATAGAAAGAAAAATATACATATAGATGCATTGATAGATAGATGGAACGATATAATTATATAGACATATAGATAAAAAGAAAAATAGAATAATATAATGATTTATAGATAGACAAATATATATATGGATAGTTAATTAGATAGATAGATAGATAGACAGATAGATAGTTAAATATATAAACAGATTTATAAAAATATTAATAGATAAATTGATAGGTTGATTGATAGAATGATTGATCGATATATTGATAGATAGATTAATAGAAAGATTGATAAATTTCGTTATAGACAAATTGATAGATAGATTAATAGACTAATTGATAAATAGAGCCATAGACAGAAAGATAGATATATAGATCGATAGATAGACAGATAGACAGACATATAGACAGACAGATAGATAGACAGCTAGAAGATAGATAGATAGATAGATTGATTGATTCATAGATAGATAGACAGACAAATAGACAAAAAAATAGTTTGATGGATATATAGATAGATAGATGGATAGATAGAAAAATAGATAGACCGATAGACAATCAAATAGATAAATAGATAGACAAACATATAGACAAAAAGATTGATAAATAAATAGACACCCTGATAGATAGATAGATAGATAAAAAGGTAATTAGACATGCAAATACAAAGTCATAAAAAGATTGATAGATAGGTAAATAGACAAATAAAAAGACAAATATAAAGATAGATAGATGGACACATAGATTGTTGGATAGATAGATGAATAGATATTTGGAAATATAGAGGGATAGAAAAACATATAGATAGAAAGATGGATATATAGAAGGTTAGATGGATGTATAGATAGATGGATAAAGTGACAATCTGATAGATAGTTACACATATAAATAGATAGATATATTGATAGAGAGATAGTTAAATTGATAGATGAATGATAGATAAATTCATAATTAGATTGATCAGATAGATTATAGAGAGATTGATAGATAAATTGATAGATAGATTGATAAATAAATAGATATAGAGATCAATATTCTGATAGACAGATTGATAGATATACAGATAGATAGACAAATTGATAGCCATATATATATATTGACAGATATATAGATAGACATATATAGATAGATAGATAGATAGATTGATTGATTGACATATAGATTCACAGACATATAGATAGATAGATAAATAGACATAAAAATAGATAGATAGATATAGAGATATATAGATAGATAGATACATAGATTAATCGACTAAAAGATAGATAGATAGATACACACATAGATAGACAGATAAATAGATAGATAGATTGTTAGATAAATAGATAGACAGAAAGACAGATAAATTGGTAGACAGATAGATAGACAAATATATAAAGAATTTGATATATGGATATATAGAAAGATAGAAAGAAAACACATATATTGACAAACAGACAGATAGATAACATATATATAGACAGACTTATAGATTGATACATAGATAGATAGATAAATAGATAAATAGATAGATAGACACATACATTGACTAACATATAGATAGATAGATAGAAAATTATATAATTTGATAGATAGACATATATAAAGATTGATAAATAGAATGATAGATAGTTAGATTAATCGATAGAGAACCAGACGTAGATAGACAGACAAATAGTTAGTTAGTTAGATAAATAGATTGACTAACAGATTAATAAACAATTAGATAGACACATGTATAGATAGATAGTCGGATATATAGACTGGAAAATAGACAGATAGACAATAAGATAGATAAACATATAGACAAAGAGATAGACAAATAGATTGATAAATAAATAAATAGACTAATAGATAGATAAAAAGGTAGATAAACATGAAAATAGAAAGTCAAATAAAAAGAATGATAGATAAGCAGATAGACAAATAGAAAGACAGATATAAAGATAGATAGATTGACACTTAGATTGTTGGATAGATAGATGAATAGATAGTTGGATATATAGACGGATAGATAGACAGATAGATAGAAACATAGAAGGATAGATGGATAGATAGACGGATAGATAGACAATAAGATAGATATATAAACAGATAAATAGATAGATAAATAGACAGATAGATAGTTAGATTGATAGATATATTTATAGATACATTCATAATTTGATTAATAGATAGATTATAGTCAGATTAATAGACAATTTGATATATAGATTGATAGAAAAATAGATATATAGATAGATTTAGTGATAGATATACAGATATATAGACAGAAAGATATATATATATATCGATAGATATATAGATAGAGAGATAGATAAAAATATAGATATATAGATAGATAGACAGATAAAAATATAGATATATAGATAGATAGACAGATAAATAAATAGACATATAGATAGACAGATAGATAGAGAGAGATATAGAAAGATAATTACATAGATTATTAGATAGTAAGATAGACAAATAGATAAATAGATTGTTAGATAGATAGATAGATAGATAAAAAAAATATAGACAGATTGGTAGACAGATTGATAGACAAATATATAAAGAGTTTGATATATTGATGGGTAGATAGTCAAAAAACTAGAAAGATAGACAAAGAGATCGACAAATATACACATATAAAGATAGACAGATAGATAAATAGATAGATAGACACGTATATAGACAGACTGATAGATAGATACATAGAAAGAAAGATATATAAATAGATAGATAGACAAATACATTGACAAACATATAGATAAATAGATAGATAGATAGATAGATAGAAAATTAGATAATTTAATAGACAGACATATATAAAGATCGATCGACATAATGCTAGATAAATAGAATGATAGACAGATAAACTGATAGATAGCCAAGCAAATAAATAGACAGATAGAGAGAGAGCTATATTGTTAGATTGATAGATAGATAATTGACAAAGAAATGGATAGATAGATATATAGATAGATAGATGGATAGATAGATAAATAGACAGACAACAAGACAATCATATAAATAAACAGATAGACAGCCAAATAGACAAATAGATTGATAAATAGATCGATAGACTAATAGATAGATAGATAAAAAGATAGATAAACATGCAAATATAAAGTCATATAAAAAGATTGATAGACATGCAGATAAACAAATAGAAAGAAAGATATAAAGATAGATAGATTGACACAAAGATTGTTAGATAGATAGATGAATAAATAGTTGGATATATAGATGGATAGATAGATAGATAGATGGATAGATAGATGGATAGATGGATAGATGGATGGATATATAGACAGATTGATAGACAAGCAGATAGATATATACACAGATAAATAGATAGATAGACAAATAGATAGTTATATTGATAGATAGATTATAGGTAGATTGATAGACAAATTGATAGATAGATTGATAGATAAATAGATATATAGATAGATATATAGATAGATAGACTGATATATATACAAATAGATATATGGAAATATAAATATGTAGAAAGACAAATAGATAGAGAGATAGATAGTGAGATAGATAGATATATAGATAGATAGATAGATATATAGTTAGATAGATAGATAGATAGATATATAGTTAGATAGTTAGATAGATAGATTAATTGAAAGATTGATTTATAAACAAATTGATTGATAGATTTATAAAAAAATTGATATACAGAGCTTTAGATAGACACACAGATAGATAGATAGATATACAAATAGATATATAGGTAGATAGATAATTAGATAAACAAATAGATAGATAGATAGATATATAGATAGATATATAGATAAATATATAAATAGATAGATTGATAGATATATAGACAAATAGAGTGACAGATAAATAGACAAATAAATAGAAAGATAGAAAGATTGATTGATTGATAGCCAGATAGATAGAAATATAGATAGATACATAGATAGATAGATTGATAGACAGATATATAGATAGATGATAGATAGATAAATAGATACATAGTTATACAAATATATAGAAAAATAGATAAACAGAGAGATAGACAAATTTATAAATAGATAGATAGCTAGATAGATAGTCAAATTGATATATTGATAGATAGTCATATAGATATATAGATAGGTAGACACGTGGATATATATATTGATAGTTATATATATATATACAAATAGATTGGCATATAGATAGACATATAGATAGACATATAAATAGATATATAAATAAACATATAGATAGAAAGATAGATAAAGAGATATATAGACAGATAATTTCATGGATTAATAGAAAAAAAGATAGACAGACAGACATATAGATAGATATATATAGATTGATAGATAGATAGATAGATTGGTAGATAGATAGATAGTCAAATAAATAGAGAGTTAGATATATAGATAGATAAATATATATATATATATAGATAAATAGCAAGATAGATATACAAAAAGTGATATAGATAGATAGACACATATATAAATAGACAGACAGATAGATAGATAGTCACTTATATAGATAGACTAATAATATAGCATAGATAGATAGATAGATAAATAAATTGATAGATAGATTAATACATACACAGACATATAGGTAAATAGATTGATAGATAGATAGAAAATTAGATAATTAGATAAATAGACATATATAATGATTGATATATCGAATGATATTTATCCACATGGACCCACAGATATACAGACAGACAGACAGATAGACAGACAGATAGATATATAGAATGAAAGAAAAATAGATATATAGATATATATATATATATATAGACAAATATATAGAAACATATATATATATATATATATACACACACACACACACATAGATGGATAAATAGATAGATAGATAAACAAATAGATAGATGTTCAGTTAAATAAACAGATAGAAAGACTGATAGACTAATAGATAGATAGACTAATAGATTGATAGATAAAAAGGCAGATAAACATGCAAATAGAAAGTCAGATAAAAAGATTGATAGACAACTAGATAAACAAATAGAATGATAGATAAAAGTATATAGATTGACACATAGATATTTGGATTGATAGATGAAAAGATAGTTGGATATATAGACGAATAGATAGACAGATAGATATAAAGACAGATAGATAGATGAATAGATGGATGAATAGATAGATGGATGAATAGATAGATGGATGAATAGATAGATGGATAAATAGTCAATTAGATAGATATATACACAGATAATTAGATAAACAGTTAGATAGATAGACAGTTAGATAGATAGACAGTTAGATGGATATATATATTCATAATTAGGTTGATAGATAGATTAAAGGCAGATTTAGAGACAATTTAATAAATAGATTCATAGATAAATAGATATACAGATCGATATATAGATACATATACTGATGTATATATATATATATATAGTCAGATAGATATATAAAAATATAAATATGTAGAAAGACAAATTGATATATAGAGATAGAAAGAAAGAAAGAAAGATAGATAGATATACAAAAATAGATAGATAGATAGTTAAAAAGATAGATAGAGTTATATATAGATAGATTGATATACAAATAGATAAATTGATATATAGAGTGTTGAAGTGATAGTTAGATAGACAATTAAATAGATAGATAAATAGATAGTTAGATAGATAGATAGATAAATAGACAAATAGATAGACATATATATAGATAAATAATTAGATAGTTAGTTAGATAGATAGATAAATATTTAGATAGTTAGATGGAGAAATAAAAAGATAGATAGATAGAAAAATTGATAGATAGAAAGGGAGATAGATAGAAAGATATATAAATTGAAAGCTAGACAGACATATAGTTAAGTTAGATAGATAGATAGATAGATAGTTAGATATATACATAGATATATATATATATATATAGACAAATAGAATGATAGATAAATATGCATATATATAGATAGATAGATACAAAAATAGATAGACAAATAGAAAAATAGACAGATAGAGAGGTAGATAGATTTATAGATGGACAAATAGACATATTTAGATTAATAGATAGTTAGATATATAGATAAACAAATAGATAGACAGATCAATATATCGATAGTTAAATATCTAGATATACAAATAGATAGTTAAATACACAATTAGATAGATAGATAGATAGGTATATAGATAGATAGATACATAGATAGATAGATATTTATATATAAAAAGATATAAAAATAGTTAGGCAGATAGATAGATAGATAGACAGATCCCACATGCTGCTGGTGCCACCAATGCTGCCACCACTGCCGCCACTACCACCACTACAGCGGCTACCACTATTGCCACTGCTACCGCTTCTATCACTACTATCACTTTTGTCACTTCTTCCACTTCTGCCACTGATGCCGCTTCTGACTCCACTACTCTTCCGCCTCTGCTGCCACCACCACCATTACTGCCTCTACTGGTAATAAAAGTAAGGTGGGCGATGATGCTCGACTATTTAACTTGAGATTGAGTGAGTTATTGATTAGGTGGCGAGCTGCTTCTCCTAAAATTTGACCCTATATTCCTTCTGGACTAGAATTACATGACACTACACGAGCATCATCATCAACGTCATTCTAAGACCTAGTACAATTAGAACCAATCATCACATAATCTAGAGCAACAAAACTTATTTAAGCATACGTTCGCTTTGTACAATGTGATAATTGCATATCAATACAATTACTAAGATTTTTATGACCAACTTCTATCTACATGGTTGGCCTGGACTATAAACTTAATACAAAAGCTTTAAGAAGAGTCTAATATCCAATGCTTTTATTACCTACATCAGTGAGCAATGCACAATGATGACTAGACCAGTCCGAGCAATTATATATTCAAAAGTGTGCCAGTGTGTAAATAGGTGTGTACGTATGATAATATATACATGACTACAAATAAATATATGCACCCACTTATGTATATACCCAGTATATACGTATGTATATAGTATAGTATAAAAGTACATATATACTGAGTATATACGTACATATATACTACAATATAAAAGTACATATATACCGAGTATATAGATACATATATACTACAATATATAAGTCTATATATATTGAATATATATGTACAAATATACTCAGTATATACGAACATATATACTTGGTATATACGTACTTATATACTCAGTATATACGTACATTTATACCAATTATATATGTACATATATATAATCACATAGCCTTAGATGACACACACACGTGTACTTAAATGCAAATACACATACCATCAAAGATAAAAGAATAAAATAATATAGGACTTAAAAAACATGCATTTAGGTGTCTCAGGCATGGTCATCATTTCTTGTTCTTTTTTTTCTAGTACTCCACGCAAATAGAAAATATTGTTACACCTACACGTGAAGCATAACATACTACATTTACAAACTAATAACCATAAACAAGGAGTCACAGATCTGAACTATGATGATGCATATCAGCACAAAATAAGAGTGTCAAGAACAAACCTGCAATTGCATGGAATTAATTTTTTTGGTTCATATCACTGCTTCATATAATAAAGTGTTATTCCCAGCACCATGGAGGCCCCGCCAAGGCTTTTACATACCTATAATAGACTAAAATCTACCCAAAAATTTCGGGGACACACAGACATATTTACAAATATATAACAATAGTTATTATAGACATGAAAAAACACAAATTAAAGTTGATTGTCATACAGCTTCAACTAAAATTTAATTAAATAATTTATTATTTGTATATCAAATTGAATAAAAACAGAAACTATAAATATTAATTATTAATTAAAAAAATTCATTTAATAACTTATTCTAATACAATATTTTATATAACTAAAACAAAAAAATAACAAAATTATATTACATCTTATTAATCAATGTATCTACCGACAGTGCATAAAGTATAATCTATTTGTGCATTGACGTTGCTTTCACTCCCTCAACTCCTCCGATCACCAACTTTCTGCTGCAAAAAAGCTATCCGAGTCATGATGCATCATGTCTATTGAAAAATCCTTTCACTTATACAAGCTTCGCATGGGAAACAACGCGATACCATATCTGTAAGAAATTTAAACCGCTAAATCTAATTAAAGTAAATTAAAAGAAACTATGTTTTGATAAATATATATTATTGTAGTAAATATGTATATATATACTAGCTTTTCACTCGTACATATATTACTATAGTATACGTACATATAAACTATAGTATAATGCACACATATATACTGAGTACATATATACTTAGTATATATGTACATAAAATATTATAGTATTATATTTACGTATATACTGACTATATATGTACGTATTTACCGCATTTGTTGTTGTTGATGCTACTCCCATTGCCACTATCACTTCTGCCACTATTGCTCCAGCCACTATCATTTTCGTTGCTGCCACCGGTGCTGCCGGTGTTGCAGCCGATGTTGCCGGTGCTGCCGCTATTACCGCTGTTACCGCTTCTATCGGCGCTGCTGCCGGTGCTATCGGCACTGCTGCCACTACCACTGCTACCATTGCTGCCACTCCTGCTACTCATAAATGCATACAAAGTTATAAACAATTAAATAGAATTACATATGTGTATACATACATGTATACATCATTAAAAATAGAGTTATATTTATTTATATAATGTTTTTTATAGTTATAAAAATATTTATATATAGTTATACACATATAGTTAAACATTATGTTGTATGTTTTATACATATCATTATAAATATAGTTACATGTGGTTATACATATAGTTAC
Source organism: Sapria himalayana (assembly GCA_029783825.1). Taxonomy (NCBI): domain Eukaryota; kingdom Viridiplantae; phylum Streptophyta; class Magnoliopsida; order Malpighiales; family Rafflesiaceae; genus Sapria; species Sapria himalayana. Next base: position 141,248 of record JAREIK010000707.1, on the reverse strand, counting down.
ACGTATAGTTTAACTTATATTTATACATGTATGTATATATATTTTTTCATATAATTTCATATATTTATACATATAGTTATGTATAGGTATAGATATACTAAAATACATTTTTTATACTAATATATAAAAATATATATTAAATATATGTTGTTAATTATATATTTAAATGTAGTTATGTATAATGTTTTTATAGTTATACATATAGTAAGATTGAATTATTTATAGTTATATGTTATTATAAATATAATATATATAGTTATTTGAAGGGAAAATTACTGTGAGTATCTTATATTTTGACTACTCGCCATAATAAAATTAATAAAAAATAAAAACAATGTGTGAACTAGAAACAAGCTAAAATTATAATATTTTATTTCATGCTGATGCATAAAGTTCCATGACATGTAGCTTAGATGAAACATGGTCTAAACTAGGAATGTTGATGTGTCAAGTGGGTTGGGCGACATAAGCACGACATGATTCATCCATGTCTGGCACTATATGATTCATCCATGTTTGACCTGGTTCATAGTCATGCTGAGCTAGGTGGGCTGACCATACCTTGTGTTAGGCCGGCATGGCTCGTGTGCCTGACATTGTAGCATGACCCATTAGCACAGGGTTTTTAGAAAGTAGTTATTTTTTTAATGGTTGTTAGTTGCCTTGTTAGCTAAAATATTTATACCCACTATAGGTGGAAATATTTTTTAGCCATTGGATTGCATTTGACTGCTTATTTGTAAAAATTTAATAGCTTTTGAGTTTCTGCCCTAAAATATGTGAAATAAAATAATAATTTTTAATTAAAAAATTTTTCTATAAATATTTAATTGATATATTTTTATTTTTATTTTTATATTATATATTTTTTTCTTTTTGTTATTATTATATTCATATTGTATCCTATTTGTGCTTTTTTGTTAAATAATTTATAATTTTAAATTGTCTTATATGTCATGTATGTGTTAGTTTCATGAGCTGTTGACTTTTAGGCACAAAAATATGAGGTACATACCTAAAGTATATAATACACACAAAATCTTAAGGTATACATTGTGATTATGTTTAAAGAATTAATTTTATTTAGTATATTTTAAATTAATAATTATATTTAAAAAATGTAAATAATTTAAATTTATTATTATTTTTCTCCTACTTTCAATTCAATCTCATACATAAAAAAATGATAAATGTTGAATAATAACAATAACTTGACTGAAAGGTTCATATTTAAATCTAGGTTTTCTCTTATAATTTTCACTCATTTGCCTGAGAAACATAAAAATAAATAAAATTTAGTAATATGTATGTACTTAACAAAATCGAAAAAAAATAGTTGGAGTGTTGAAGAAGATTTCAGGTAAACATAAATGAGCTATAGGATCTTTGAAGTTGGATCAACATTAGGTTAATTGACCATCTTCATTTATCGCAATGAATTTGTGAGAGAAGATGTGATGAAATTGATTATTAACTCAAGTATTCTGGTTAGATTTTTGGAAGATTCTAAAATAATTTCTATTATGCAAATTTACTTTCGATCTACTTATCATAGAATTTTTAGTCTTATGTCAACTAATAGGAATAACATTGTAAAATATTTTAAATTAAAAAAAAATAATTAGTAATTAAGAACTTAGCAATAGAATGGAGGGTTATCCTTGAAATTCAACTTCTAGACTATGCATGAATCATGATGATATTTTATTTGCATGTCTGACCATTATGTCAATTTTTATGTATAAAATTAATAATTTTTTTCAATCCAGTTAGTAGATCAGAAAATTAAGATTAGAGTCTCTGGCCATAAGATTATCTAGCTCTTTGGGAGATATTATTTGCTCTAAATAAGCAGCAACTGCATTTGTCATTTTCTCCGAGTATAAACTCTAATTCTTAGGCAGTCAAATATCCTAATTTTTGGATCATCATGATCAGGAAATAGAATATCCTTGAAAGTTAGACTCTCTTTAGAGTCAATTTGAGTTATACTTTTTGATACATATAATGACTCAATCTGAATATTATCATAATTTAAACCAATAAGTTTAGTTGTAGTTAATACATGTCCATTTCACTTAACTAGAGGTCCAATTCAAGTGGGATAACAGAAGAGTAAGTAAAAGTAATGGATCCAAATATATTTTATAGATTCTTATTCTTCAAACTCGCTAAGAATTAAATATGCTAAAAAAAATAATGGTAGTACTCACTAATATTATATCAAACTCTTATTATAAAATGTGGATCCTTTTTATATACTAAAGTAACTAAAAAAAGATTAAACTCAAAGTTTTTGGTTTCATCTTATGTTTTATGGAGATATTATGAAAAAATAAATGTTTTTAAAAATTATGAGGAATGTTAAATGTTGTATCTCCATTATGCATGATCTGATAGAGTATAATGTAAGAAATAATATAAGAGGGTAACTATTTGATGAGTTAATTTTTGGTTGATTTATAGATTATCTAAAATATTTCTATTAAATATTTATTCTTTCTTTTGATAATCCTATTTTTGTGAAAGATTGTAACATGGGAAGTCGAATGTATGATTTTATGATTCAAATAGTAAATGTTATAACTGTTTGATACATATATTTTAATATATGATTATTTTTTAAATATTTGTATTACATTTTTTATTTTACTATTTTATAAAATAATGTTAAAAAGTATGATATAAAGTGAAATAGAAATAATTCCTACATGATGCACATGTTTCTTTTTCTTAGTATAAATTCTAAATTATGGGTGGTAAATTATCTAGTTTTCAACTCGTGACTAGGAACTATAGTAAATTACTAGACTATTTATTATGTCATTTGGACTGAAGGTAAATTAGCTCTCCATGGAAATCCCACTTTATTCAAAGTTGATATGATTTATATTTGTCAGAGCAAATGATGATCCCATACTAATAGGTGGATAATCATAATGTGAACCAATAAGTTCATATGTAGCTGGTGGTGATCCTCTCTAGTCTCTTATAACTGGAAATTTAATTGAGGTTATAGGGGAATGAGGAAAAATAATGAGTCTGCTTAAATCTTTAGATTATTATTCTTCCTGAATTCACTAAAAAGTGAGTTTTGCTTTAAAAATATTTCATCACTCTCTAATATTATCCTAGACATTAATGAAAAATACTTATACTTTTTTATATACTAAAATAATCAAAAAAAAAAATAAATAAAATAATTAATTTTAGAATCTCTAGAAAATATGCTAAATAATTTTTATATAATTCAAAATTTGAGAGGACACACAGTCAAAAATGATTGAAGAATACATAAACACTTAAACACACTATCACACACTATCACATACTTGCGCACACACTATCATACACTATCACACACTTACGCACACACTATCACTCACTTGCACACACATTGTCACACACTTGCACATGAATATGTACATATGCGCATGAAATTGCACACATTGTTACACTTTGCACTTTGCACTATCTACATTGATGTAGTTGGCATCGACGTACATGTCATGCAATGGCCATGAGATGGAGAGATGGGAGGGCACACATTATGTGTGCCTTCTTTGGAAATAGGTATTGTACACACATGCAATGTTACGCACAGTGCATTTGTGATTGTGATATTACTATCTACATGCACTTCTCTCTCTACAAAACATAGTATTTGTGCTCCTTAAGGTACTGGCTCAAATAATATGCTGAAAATAAATTCAAAATATCAATACTACCCATGAAAAATAATGTACAATGATGTATCCTTATATAATAGGCAATATGAATTGGAACAGGTCATATGTCGAGTATTCTCATATGTAATAAAATAAACAACAAATTAAAAAAATTTGTAAAACTATAAACAAATGGAAAATATAATAACTATTAAAATAATATATATTAAATAAATAATGTCGATTTTGATTATTTTTTAGATATTTGCTCATGTCTGGTATTAGATCTCTCTTTAAAATATTTAGTAAGATATTTTTTTTGTCCGTCGGATCTGTGTGAACAAGTATTCATTTGATCTGATACATTTAGAAAAAAAATGAAAACTCACTAGAGATAAAATTAGAAAGAAGTTAGGATATTTGTATCATATTGATTGATAATTATATAGGTTTTACTTGTTTTTTTTTTAATTTTAAATTACATTTTTTTTATTTTAAATTATATTTTTTTTATTTTCAGTCATTTCATAAAAAGATATAAAATCATCTTAATGAAAATATAAAAAAAAATTGTAGAAGTAATAATGTATAAGATAGTTTTCATACTTTATGTATAAATCTTGAGGTTATATACAAGACTTAATGTACGGACACATCATCATGGAATGAGATTTTAAAAAGGATGAATAGATATTTTATTGTGACAACTCAGATTTTTAATCGAAGTATTTCGAAATAGTCTTCTGGAAATGTATTAATCAAATCTATTTTATCAATTGACTATTTTCTGTTATCATTTCTTATTATATGATTTTTTAAATCATTTATTATGGAAAAAGAAATTTCATTAATATCTTTCAATGTATTTTGGTGTGTTTGTTTTGTTCATTTTTTTTCCTATAACAAGATAAGGTAATACCTAGTACTTTGAGATTTATTTTTCTTGGTTAATCTAGTATCTAAAAAGAATGCTAGTAATTTTAACCAGAATCTAATTGAGTATTAGTAAATTTTGATATTTTTTAAGCTTGACTCATTTTTAAACAAGCCTAGAACAAGAGTCCAGATAATATATGTGAGTAAATTAATTTTTAGTCTTTCCTGAGCCACCAATGAGGTGGAATGATCACTCATCAGTCACAATTGAATTTGGTTCACTTTATGATAATATTTATATGAAATCATCATATTGACCAATAAGTATAGATCAAGTTACCTCTAGAGAGAGTGAAGGTTCACAAGATAATAAATATCTCTCGAGTCCATACAACTTGGTAATCCTCTGGTCTACTCTAATTCTGGCTCATGATGATTTAGAGACTACAAGACTTGATTGTACAAAACATTGAGTTTGTATTGAGAAGGGACACTCATAGAATGTTCAGAGCATCTAAAAGTCTCCCATGTAGCCATGTGTTCTGATCATCAATTCCTATGATATTAGTCTTCTAATCACTCTTCAAACTAAAGTTAAGATGTCTACCTAGCATCATATTGTATAGGTATTTTTGTACTGTGATACTCATGTCTCATTCTCAAATACTATCTCATTTAAGATGATATCATGTCTTATGATTGCCTCTCTAAGATATGCCATAGGTGGGTGTTCATTATGAAAACATATCTAGATAAGGAGATAAATTATCATAAGATAAGATGTATTGTTAGCAGGCTTACACATATATTTTATATTGATTATTAAAATATTTTCTTCTAAACTTGATAAAATAGTCATCATAGAGATTTTTATTTCATTGGTGGCCTTCCACAGTTAGAAATAATCTACATAGAGATATCCAATAGGCCATGTCAAGTGGAATGTCATTTTTTTAGGCTTAGTCTTGCCATTGTGTCATGCCTAGCATTACATGGCTTTGAAAATGGCAACCTGGTATGGCTTGTCGGCTGCCAGGATCATGTTAGGCCAAACCTTGACATGCTTGCACACAATGCATGCAGCTAACCTAAATTCATTCCAATCTAGCATGTATTCTTTTTGGCTAGCATGACTGCATGAATTCATTCTAGACTAGCAGGGGTTCATTATAGGCTAGCTTGATTCATTTTCAGTTTGCCCAGGTTTATTCTAGACTAGCCCAAGTTCATTCTAGCCTAGCTTGGAATAATGGTGTCAAATGAGTCAGGCGGCCCGGGCATGATCCTGATCAGTAGTGCCTGGCCCAGCATGGCATGGTGAACCGTGCCTCAGGCCGAGCCGCCCCTAGGCATGGTTTGTGGCTTACTGGGCCGGCATGAGTCGTGCCTTGTGTCGGTGCCACCGCATGGTAAACCTTTATGGGCAATTTTATTATTTTTTAAAAATTTGACCGGCCCATCATGGGCCGGTCTATTTTTTAAAAAACATTCGATCACATGGTTAATTTTTTTTGGTTTTCCTCTCTTTGTCATTCGGCATGGTGAGCACGACCGTGCACTTTGTCGTGCCTATCAGACCGCTATGCCTGGCATGGAATGGGATTTTAACCATGCCTGCATGGCATGGCCCCCTTCACACCTCTAGCTCGGATTCATTCAAAGCTAGCTTGGATCATTCTAGGCCAGCTCGATGTCATTCTAGGATAACACGAGTTCATCCTAGGCAAGCTCAGGTTCATTTTAGGCTAACTCGGATTCATTCCATGCTAGAGTTCCATGCTAGCCTAGATTTGTTCAAGGCTAGCTCGCATTATTTCCAAGCTAACTTGGGTTTATTCCAGAATAGCATGCATTCAATTCAGACTAGAGGTGTTAAATTGGTCATCACATGCTGGCATTACTCATTTTTTCACAACATAGCATGGTGGCGTTGTCCACCAGCCCAGCAAGGCACGGTGAGCACAGCAAAGTGCACTGCCATGCCTGACTGTGTTGAACGGAAATGATGCACAGAAGACAGAAGATTTTAAAGTTTTAAATAATCTAATTTTTTTTATTTTGAATTTTAATTAACTTGTGATTTTAAAATTGTTAATATTTTGAAAATTTTGCATTAGTTTATTCATTGTTATTCTAAATAATAAAAGTTAAATCATGATTACTTTCTAGTTAGGAGATACAATCATAATTTTTTTTAGAATCAATAATTTTGGAAGTAGAAGAGAGAGATTAGAGAGAGAGAGAATGAAGTTTAAAATACATTTAATCACTTGATATGATATATTTTCCAAAAAGAAGAAGAGGTCATTGTGATAATCATCATCACGTGTTTCAGGCCGTTGGATTGGAATTTTTTTGTCCCGGTGGACTTCTTTGATTCATAGCCCGCTGGTTCCCACAGATGACAAATCAGACATTGTTAGCATTTAGCACTTAGCACGATGATTGTAACATGTGTAATAACTTTAACTAATTTTCTTTATCAACTAAATGTTATGATTGTCACCATTGATATTAATGTGTTCCATAAACTTAAATGATATTAGATTATCTTTGTCACATTGTAAAAGTTTTTTTTTTGCTTTTTTTTTCTTGTTCTTCTAAAACTTCTCCCTCAATTCTTCCTCAACAAAAACATTGAAAAAGTGCTATTAAAAAATTAGGTTCTTTTTATGTCATCTTTTTTTACTACAAAGAACAAGAAAACAATTCATCACATACACTTGTGGTGTATGTGTGTGTGTGTGTGTGTGTGTGCGCGCGCGGACGCATGTGTTTCTTATGAAAGTTTTGAAACTTGAAAATAAAACTCAATTCACTTAGGTAGATGTTTTGATGGAAAGAAATATGGATAAATATATATGCTTACTTACATGCATGCATGTGTGTGTGTGTGTGTGTGTGTGTGATTCTCATAGATTTAAGGAGTAATTATGTGTAAATATGAATATAAAATGCATATACATTTTGTAAGAGTTGTGTTTTACCAAGAGAATATTTTTTTTTAAAATATATATATGAAGTGAAAATGATAACATATCATTTGGGTAATAATAAATGGGAAATTTATACTTGGTTTGGGAAAATGAATAATTAATGTTTAGTGGTACTAAGTTTAACAATTTTTTTTGTCCCACTCAAACCTAGCTCATCTTATCTTTTGGGTCATTTATAAATTTTGAGGGTCTGGGGTTGAAGAAGGTAAGATACTTGTACTAACAATATTTTGTCACAACTAATATAAAAAAATTTATGTTTATGTATCCCAAATAGAAATTATATTTTTTTTTAAATTAAAAAAATTGATATTTCTTACAACAAATTGAAAAAATAATAATATGTTGGTGTATTGAAAACAATGAACCTGATTCTATCATTTGTCATAATATGTATGTATGTATGTATGTATGTATCTAAAAAAATCGGCAACCCTCTTTTAAAAAAATATATAAAAGAAAGACTATGGGTAATGGGTTAGATCAAATAAGAATCCACCTTGCTTTTTATAAAAATCAAAAATATTTTATAATTTATATTTCTTATTTTTAATTATATATATATATATATATATATATATATATATATATATATGCGTGTGTGTGTGTGTGTGTGTGTGTGTGTGTGTGTGTGTGTGTGTGTGTGTGTGTGTGTGTATATGTATGTTCTATCTATATATTTTTTATATACAATATATATGTGGTAAGTATATGTGTATATATATACACTATGGGTCAAATTAAATAGGAATCCAACTTGCATTTTTTTATAAAAATCAAAAATATTATTTAATTTTTATTTTCTTATTTTAATATTATACATATAAATAAATCATATATATACGATATATACAATATACATACATACTTACTTATATATATATATATATATTGTGTGCATGTGTATATCTATATATATTGTGTTTGTGTGTGCATATTTATTTATATATATAATTTATATATACATATATATATACAATAGATCTATATGCATATAGTGTGTGTGTATATATGAACAATATATATCAAAAAAAAAATAAAAACCATCCAGAAACGAAGTAATAGGGCATACTTTTCTTTTGATACCCGACTAGAGTTCTTCAAACTAATGAAAAAGATGGAGATGGAATCACAGGCACTAGCATGGAAAGATTAGTGCGCATAGTTTTGTGTTGCATATGATTATTGCTGAGCAATCACATGAGTTCTATGTGAATTGGATTACATGATTAGAATCAAATTAGTGGAATGACTTGCTGGTAAAAGATGACTACATTCTGATAAATCTTTTTTTGTTCGGCATCACTACCATGCACGTTGCGGAGAGAGAAGTTTTGTCTTCCAGAGGCCCCCTCAAGAATCGAAGCCTGTTGGAGTTGGAGTCTGGTGAGGGTTTATAGATAAGGTGAGATAAACTACAGAAGCAAACACCGAGCCTCTTGGAGATCTTCTTAAGCATATGTTAGAGTTGAAATCCATATATTTGTAAACTTCATTTTTTTATACATATATGTATAAAAAATCAACTATATATAACTAAATAAATAATAAATGATTATATTTACATAAAGACTCATTTTTCAATTCATTTATTTATACATATATGTTAGATTTACATATATTTACATAAAGACTCATTTTTTTTCAATTCATTTTTTTATACATAAAGATTCATTTTTCAATTAATTTTAGGATTTACATATAGTTATATATTTTTATACATCTATATTTATTACATATATTTAGATTTAGATATATGTATAGATAGCTAAATAAGTAATAAATAATTATAATACATAAAGACTCATTTTTTTATTTATTATCAAAATATTTTCAACAAAGCTAATGTGTGTGTAGCAAGGTACACATGAAAAACAAACACTTGCAATTTTTTATTATAAAATTAATTAAACAATAAATATATAAACAACTTCAAAAAATAGATGTTTATCTTTATAACTAGAAAAAAAAATCAAATGGCTACAAAATTACAAACTTCATATAGCAAGACACACATGAAAAGATGATTGGTCTTCAAGCCACACTCCTAAGTGTTATAAAACACTCTTTGTGTTAAAAAATATATAAATATATATATTTTATTGTTATAAATTTTTAAGAATTCATATTAATTTTTATAAAGATAATATGAAATAATTTTAAAGGCATAAAATTTCATATTATTTGATATCATTTATAATTTTTAAAATTTTAAAAATTACTTAAAGTGAGAAGATAATTAAAAAAAGTTATAATTTTTATTTTAATAAAGACTGAATATTAAAAGCTAATAGTAATAATATTACTCAATTGTTTAATTCTTATAAATTTTAGTAAGGGAAAACATCTATATATTTATTTTTAAATATTAATTTATTTTCTTTTAAATTTAATAAAAAAATTGTAATTTTTATTATAATTAAAGATTTTCAAATTTTGTATTAACTATTTTTTTAAAAGTTTCCAATAATCATAAATTTTTTTTTATACATTATAATAATATTAATATTTACTAATTTATTCGTAAATTCAAATAATTTTGAAAATATTTTTTATTTTATCATAAAATGAATTATTTTACATTTATATTAGTATAAATTTTTATTGTATGTTAATTTAATTTGTAAAATATCAATAAAAATTATTATACTTATTGAATTAATTATTTAATGTTACTTTAATACAAATTATTAAGTTTCTTAATTAACCATCTTAGAAAAATTTTTTGTATACTTTTTTTAAAAATTAATACATCATAAATATAGTTATTTTAGTCCTTGTTAATATAATTATTTTTTTTATTTTTATATTTTTTAAATTATTTATTTATAATATCATTTATTTATAATTTTATGAGGAGAATGTTTATTTCAAGGACCACTCATCTATAGACCATTTACATACATTTAATAAACAAAATTAAATAAAATATTAAAACTAATAATAAATTAAAAAAAATAAATAATTAAATATTGGCTAGTGAAATTCCATCACTAAATCTGTCTCTAAGTTTGGGATTTAATTAGCTAAGAAAGTACCATCACTAAATTCATCGCTATATTCTGGATTTAATTATCTAGGGAAGTTTGTCTCTAAATCCATCGATATATTCTAGATTTAATTAGCTAGGGAAGTTTTGTCACTAAAATCCATCGCTATATTTAGGATGGAATTGGCTGGGAAAATTCTGTCGCTAAAATCTGTCACTATATTTAGTATGTAATTAGCTAAAAAAATTCTGTCACTAAATTTGTCGCTATATTTCAGGATATAATTAGCTAGAAAATTTTCGTTTATAAAATCCATCGCTATGTTCCAGAAGTAATTATCTAGGGAATTCCATCACTGAAATCTGTCGCTATGTTCCGGATATAATTAGCTAGGCAAATTCCATTGCTAAATCCGTTGCTAAATTCTAGATTTTATTAGCTAGAAAAATTTTGTTACTAAATCTATCACTATATTCAGGATTTTATTAGCTAGGAAAAATCCGTAGCTAAATCCATTGCTTAATTCACCGGTTTTCTTTCTTGAAATTTATGAAAAATATCTTGTCACTAATCCATCGCTAATCTTTCGCTAAATTCCCCACTTTTATTGAGCGGATTTTATAAAAATATTCTATCATTAATCCATCGCTAATCAATTGCTAAATTTCCCACTTTTCTTGAGAGGAATTTACAAAAAATATTCCATCGCTAATCCATTGCAAATTTTTAATTCAATGAAAAATCATAAATCCCTTACTATTTCCTAGCTTATCCCTCGCAATTTAGCTAGGGATTGATCCCTAGCTAAAATTTTCTAGCTAAATGAATATTTTCTTGTAGTGTTACATCTACACGAACATGAACAAAAATATTTTTATATAGATTGAAAATCGATATATATATAGATATAACTATATATTGACAGATAGATAGACATTTATATAGTTATATTGATATATGGATAGAAAAATAGATAGATAGTTAGATATAAAGAAATATAGATAGACAAATAGATAGATAGATAGATAGATGGATAAATAGATAGATAGAAATATAGATAGACATATAGATAGAAAGATAGTTAAATAGACTGATAGATAGACAAACAAATAGATAGATATATAGATAGATAGACATATAGATTGATAATTGATAGAAAGATATATAGACATGTAGATAGATAATAAGATAGACAAAAATATATACACATAGATACACACATATTTTGATAGGGAGATAGAGAGATAGAGAGATAGATTGAAAGGTAGATTGACTGATAGATAGATAGAAAAATAGATAAAAAGATAGAGAAAAACATAGATCTATAGATAGATAGACAATTATATAGACAGATAGATAGACAGATAGATAGACAGATAAATAGATAGATAGATAAATAGATAATTGATATATATATATATATATAGACAAGTAGATATGGAGATAGAAAGATTGATAGATAGATATATAGAGAGACAAATAGATAGAAAGATAGTTTGACAAATAGAAAGACAAATATACACACAAATAGATAGAAAGATAGATAAATATTTATATAGACAGACACATAGAATGATAGATAAATATTTTGATACACATATTGATTAATACGTAGATAGATTAATTAGTAGTGCGATAGATTGATAGATAGATAGATAGATAAATAGATATACATATAGATAGATAGATAGATAGATATATATATATATATATATATATATATATATATATATATATATATATATATATATATATTCATAGATAAATAGATTGATAGATAAAATGATATTAAGATTGATAACCATATTGATAGAATGAATGATTGATAAATTGATAGATATATTGATATACACAATGATAGATAGATAGATATATAGATAGATAAATAAATAAAAAGATAGATATATAGTTATATAGACAGATAGATAGATAGATAGATAAATATACACACAGATAGAAAGAAAGAAAGATAGATAGATAGAGATATAGATATCTCTATATAGATAGATAGATATACAGATAGTTAGATTGATTGATAGACATTTTGATAGATATATAGGCATATTGAAAGAAAGATCGATATAGAGATTAATAGACAGATTGTTAGACAGATTGATAGACAGATTTATAGACAGACAGATAGTTAGATAGATAGATAGATCATAGATAAATAGATAGATAGACAAATAGATAGCCCAATAGATAGATAGATAGATAGATAGATAGATTATTTTTCATATAGATAGATAGACAGATAGCTAGATAGATAAAGGAATAGATAGATAGATAGGTAAATAGATTGATATACAGATAGATAGATAGATTAATATGTTGATAGAAAGAAAGATATATAGATAGATAGATAGACAGAAAATTAGATAGATAGATATACAGATAGATAAACAAGTAGATAGATAGATAAATAAATAGATAGATAGACATATAGATAGATAAATAGATAAAAATAAATTTAATCAAATAGATAGTTAGTAAGATAGATTGATACAAAGATAGATAGACATATAGATAGATAGATAGAGTAACATATCTTTCTATTTGTCTATCTATTTGTCTAAATATCTATCTATATGTGTGTGTGGATATCTATCTATCAATTTGTCTATCTATCTATCTATTTTTCTATCTGTCTATTTATCTATCTAATTATCTATCTATCTATATATATGTTTATCTATATGTCTATATATCTGTCAATCTATCTACCTATCTATGTATCTATCTAGCTGTATATCTAGCTATTTATCTATCTATCTATTTATTTTTATCTCTTTCTATTTCTCTATATATCATTCTATTATTTATTTATCTATCTGTCTTTCAATCTATCCATCAATCTATTGTCAATCTGTCTATCTATCTATCTATCTATCTATGTGTCTATCTATATATAATTCTATTTGTCTATCTAGCTGTCTATCTATATATCTATCTACCCATCTATCCATCTATTTAAATATCAATCTATCTTTCTATTTATCTATCTATAGGTTCGTCTATCTATCTAACAATCTATCTGTCTATTTATCTATCTATTTATCTAACTATCTATATATTTATCTATCTATGTGTTTTTTGATCTATTTATCTATCTATCTATATGTCTATGTATCTATCTGTGTATCATTCAATCAATCAATCAATCTGTCTGTTTGTCTACCTACCTATCTATCTCTTTATCTATATATCTATGTGTCTATCTATGTGTCTATTTATCTATCTATCTACCAATCTATTTGTCTATCTAAATGTTTATCTATATGTATATAGACCTATCTATCTATCTATTTATCTTTCAATCTATTTGTCAATCTATTTTTATTTATCTATTAATCTGTCTATCTATGTATCTATAAATCTATCTATCAATTTATTTATCAATTTGCCTATTAAACAATCTATCTAATAGTCTATCTTTATGTAAATCTATTTGTCTATCTATCTGCCTATCTATATGTCTATTTATTTCTCAATCTATTTGATTATCTATATATCTATTTATCTGTCTATATGTCTTTCTATCTATCTTTCTATTTTTTGTTTGTATGTCTGTCTATCTATCAGTCTATTTCTCTATCTGTCTCTCTATCTATATACTATCTATATAGACATATAGATATAAATAGATAGAAAGATAGATAGAAAGATATACAATTATATAGACAAATAGATTGGTTGATTGATAAATAGATAGATATAAAGTTAGAACAAATAGATAGCCATATAAAAAGATATATATAAATATATATAGACATTCAAATAGACCAATAGACAAATAGATAAGAATATAGGCAGATAGATAAATAGACAAAAAAACAAATATATAGACAGACAAATATACGGATGGATAGATAGATAGACAATAAATTAAATAGGCAGACAAAAAGACATAAATATATAATGATAATAGATAAATTGAGAGACAAACAGATTGATAGACAGATAGAAAGTTAGACATATAGTAAGATAGATAGATATGAAGATATATAGAATGATAGTTTGGGAGACATTTTCATATGCAGATAGATAGATAGATAGATAAATAGATAGATTGATAGACAAAAAGAAAGAAAGAAAGATTGTTAGACAGACAAATAGATAGACAGATAGATAAATAGATAGATAGATAGATATATAGATAGTAAAGTAGATATATAGATAGATTGATTGACATATTGATAGATAGATTGATAGATATATTACTAGAATGATTGATAAAAATATTGATAGAAAGATAGATATATAGATAGTTATAAGATTGATAGACACATTGATAGATAAATATATAGATTGATTGATATATATCATATAATTAGATAAATAGATCCATTGAAGATAGATAGATTGATTGATTGATTTATAGATAGAAAAATACATAGATACACATATAGATAGCTAGATAGGTTGACAGATATATTAATTGATTGATAAATTGACAAATTGATTCAAATATAGATAGAAAGGCAGATAGATAGTTAGACAATTACAAAAAGAGAAAGATTGTTAAATAGATAAAAAAAAGATAGATAGACAAATTGATAAATAGATTGATAGATATATAGATAGAGACAGAAAAAAATAGATAGATATATAAATAGACAGACAGATAGATAGAATGATAAACAGATAGATAAATAAATAAATATAGATAGACAGACATATTGTTTGATTGATTTATTGACAGATAAATAGATAGATAGAAAGAATATTAGACAGATAGATAGGTAGAAAAATATATAGATAGATTGATAGATAATTAGATATACAAATAGATTGATTGAAAGTTAAAAATAAAGATATATAAATTCATATATAGATAGATAGTTATATAGATAGAAAGAGAGATAGATAGATATTTATATATAGATAGATAGATGATATATCTTTATAGACAGATATTTATCAACCTATCTATATATAGACAAATAGATATTCTGATCGACAAATTGATAGATATATTGATATAGAGATATATAGAAACTTAAATAGTAAAATAGATAGGTATATAAATAGATAGATAGATAGACATATAGATTGACAAATAAAAATTTAGATAGATAGATACACATATAGATAGATACATATATTGATGCATAGATATATAAATGGATAGAATTATAAATATTTAGGCAAATACATAGATTTATAGATAAACTAATAGATTGACAGAATGATAGATAGATAGATAAATAAATAAATAGATAGATATATAGATAGATAAACAGATAGATAGATAGACAGACAGACAGATAGATATATAGACAGATAGATAAAAAATTTATAAACAAATAAATATATAGATAGATAGACTGACAAATAGATAGACATAAAGACAAATAGTTTTGTAGGCTGATAGTCAAAAAGTTAGACAAATAGACTCAGACAAACAAACAAATAAATTGACCAATAGATAGACATGCAGATAGATAGATATAAATAGATAGATAGATAGATATATAAACTCTTTAATAGATCGATTGATAAAAAGATTGATAGACAAATATATAGATAGATTGATAGATAGATAGATAGATAGATATATATATATATATATATTTGATAGACAAATATAAAGAGAGATAGATAGATAAATAGATATTTAGATAGACATAGATATAGACAGATAAATAGACATATAGATAGACAGAAAGCTAGAAAATAGATAGACAAGATGTTTGATAATAAGATTTACAAAAAGATAAATTTATAGATATATAGATTGTTAGATGAATAGATAGGTAAGTTGATAGATAGATTGATAAAACATTTGATAGATAGGTTATTTGAAAGATTTAAAAAAAATTAATAGAAAGAAAGATAGATAGATAGTTAGATTGATATATAGATAGAAAGATAGATAGTAGATAGATATATAGATAGATAGACAAATAGATATATAAATTGCTAGAAAGATAGATATTCAAATTATTAGATAGATAAATAGATAAATAGTAGATAGATAGATAGATAAATAGATAAATAGATAGATAGATATATAGCCTAAAAATGCATAAATAGATAGATAGATAGATAAATTGACAGATAAATAGATAAATATATATAAGAAATATTAGACTGATAGATATGCAAATATATATATATATATATATACACACACACACACAGATCGATAGATAGACAAAATAATTGATAGACAGATATATAGATAGATAGGTAGATATACAGTTAGACGAATAGATAGTTAGTTAGATAGATAGATAGATAGATGATTGATAGATATATTGATAAATATATTGATAGACAAATTGATATATAAATTTTTATAGAGATCGATAGACACATAGATAGACAAATAGATAGGAAGATAAATTGATAGATATATAAATAGACAGACAGATAGATAGATAGATAGATAGACATATAGATTAACAAATATAAGATATAAATATAGAAATATAGATATACATATAGATACAAAGATAGATAGAAAGATATATAGATAGAAAGAAAGATAGATAAGATAAACAAACAGATAGACATATATGTACACAAATAGTTTAGTAGGCAGATAGTCAAGTAGTTAGACAGATAGACAAATAATCAAACAAAAAAATAAACGTACAGATAGACAGACAAGCAGATACATAGATATATAGATAGATAAATAGATAGAGAGTGTGATAGATAGATTGATAGGCAAATTAATAGACAAATATATAGATAGATTGATAGATAGATATATAGAAATATAAATATATAGATATACATAGAGATTGATAGATAGATAGACTGATAGTTAGATAGAATGCTAGAAAATAGATAGACAAATAGATAGGCAGATAGAAAATTTATAGTTGTATCGATTATTAGACAGAGAGATAGATAGATAGATAGACTTATATATAGAGAGATAGATATATAGATAGATAGATTGAAAAATAGATTGATATATATATAGATATTTTGATTATTAAATAGATAGAGAGATTGATTGTAAAATTGATAGACAGATTGATAGATATATTGATAAACAGATTGATAAATAGATTAATAGAATGGTTGATAGGAAAATTAATAGATAGATAGATAGTAAGAAATATTGATAGCCTTTGTATATATACAAACATATAGACAAATAGATAGACCGATAGCTAGACAGATAGATATTCAAATTATTAGATAGACAGACAGATGGATAGCTAGACAGATATATAGATAGATAAATATATATATAGACTGAAAGAAAGAAAGATAGATAGATAGACAGATAGATAGATATATATATATATATATATAGATATATAGATAAACTAATAGATAAATAGATATATATATATATCGATATATAGACATATAGATAAACAGATTTGTTGATTGAAATATATATAAATAGATATATGATAGATAGATAGACAAATGATAGAAAGATAGATAGATAAATAGATAGACATATTATTCGATAGATAGATAGAAATATAGATATATATATATACATAGAAATAGATAGAAAAATTTACAAATAGATAGACAGACAGATAGATAAATAGATAGATAGACAGATAGATATACAAATAAATAAATTTATAGATATATAAATTTTTAGATATAAAGATTGTGAGATAGATATACTTATATATAAAGAGATAGATAGATAAATTTCTTTATTGAATGATAGATAGATAGATTGACAGATAGATATATTGTTTGACAGAGAGAGACAAATTGATAGATAGATTGATAGAAAAACTGATAGATAAATTTATAGATAAGTTTATAGATAGATTGATATATATATATTGATAGCCATATTAATTGAAAGATCGATAGTTAAATTGATAGATAGATATATTGATTGATAAATATATAGATAGACAGATTGATAGATTGATAGTAGATATATATATTATAACGATAGACAAATAGATAGACAGACAGATAGACACAGATTTTCAAATTATTAGATAGATAGATATATAGATAGCTAGATAGATATATAGAAAATATATATAGATAGATAGATATATTGATTGACAGGTAGATAAACTAATAGATATATAGATAGATAGACCAAAGTATAGAGAGATTGATAGAAAGATAGACAGACATATAGATAGACAAATATATAGATAGAATGATAAATAAATAGATAGATAAACAGAAAGATAGATAGAAAAAAAAGATAGAGATAGAAAGTGAGATAAACTGATAGATAGACAGATTCATAGACAAATAGATAGTCAGATAGATAGAAAGATAGATAGATAAAAGATTGATAGATAGATAGATAGCAGATAGATTTTTAGATAGATAGACAGATTAATAGATACATAGATAGACTGATTAAAAGAAAAAATGATAGACAAATTGATAGATAGATTGAAAGATAGATAAATATATAGATAGATAGACCTATAGGTAGATAGATAGACATATAGATAGTTAGTTAGATACACAAATAGATAGATGGATATATAGGTAGATAGACATATAGACAGACATATAGACAATATAGATAGAAAGATAGAAAGATAGATAGAAATAAAGATAGATACAGAGATAGTCATATAGATAGATAAATAGATAGTTAGATTGAAAGATTGATTTATTTATTTATAGACTTATTAATATACATATTGATAGATTAATTAATAGACAGATTGATATACAAATTGATAGACCGAATGATATATAGATAGATAGACAGATATATAGTAAGATAGATAGATATATAGATATATAGATAAATACAAAGATAGATTAACAGATAGATAAACAAATAGATAGGCAAATTGATAGGCAGATAAATAGATAAATACATAGATAGATAGATAGATAGTAAAATAGTAAGATATATAGAAAGATTGATAGATACACAAATATATAGATAGTTATATAGATATACAAATTATTAGAGAGATTTATAAAAATATTAATAGATAGATAGATAGAAAGATAGATAGACAGATAAAAAAATTGATCGATAGATTGATAGATAGATATATAGATAAACATATAGCTAATCAAATAGATCGATAAATGGATAGATATATAGATATGCATATTGATTGAAAAATAGATAAATTGATACATAGATAGACAAATAGGTAGACAGATATATAGACAAATATATTGATATATAGATAGACATAAATAGAAAGATATACTTACAAACAAATAGATTGATAGATAGTCAAGTAGATAGACAATCAAGCAGACAGACAGTCATGTAGATAGATAGTTAGGCAGACATATAGTCATGGAGACTAATATGCATCCAGATAGATAATAAGATAGATAGACAGACAGATAGACAAATTGATAGATAGATAGACAAAAAGATTGACTAAATAATAAATAGATAGATAGATAGATATATTGATTGATTAATAGATAAATAGATAGATAAATAGATATATAGATAGAAAGATAAACTAAAATATATATAGATAAATAGAAAGATAGATTTATAGACATATAGAAAGATAAATTGATAGACAGATAGATATACACAAAGACAAACAAATAAATAGATAGATAAAAAGACATTAATAGACAGATATACTGACAAATTGATTGATTGATTAATAAATAGATCAAAAGAAATATAGACAGATAGATAAACTAAAAGATTGAAAGATAGATTGAAAGACAAAAAGAAGGATAGACTAATACACAAATAGATAGATAGATATACAGAAAGGCAGACAAAAAAATATATGGACAGATAGGTAATCAGATATATAATGAGAAAGGTAAACAGATTGATAGACAGATAGATAGATATATTGATAGATAGATAGATAGACATATTGATATATAGATAAAAAGTCAGATAGATAGATAGATAAATATATGGACAGATAGATAAATAGATAGATAGATAGATAGATAAAGATAGACAAAATGATAGACAAATTTATAGACATATACTTAAATAGATTGATCAATAGTAAGATAGATATATTGATATACACATAGATAAACAGTTAGATAGATATATAGATTGATAGATAGACAGATAGATAGATAGATAGACAGATTGATAGATTAATAGAAAAATAGATAGATATACAGACAAATAAATAGATAGATAGATTGATAATATATTATTCGAGAGATAAATAGATAGACAAATAGATAGACAAATAGATAGTCATATAGATAGACATATTATTAGATAGATAGATATATAGACATATAGATAGTAATATAGATAAACAAATTGATAAACATATAGATATATAGTTACATAGAAAATATATTGATAGATAGAAAGATAGAAATATAGACAAATAGATAGATAGATAGATTTATATATAGATAATTAGATAGATAAATAGATATATAGATAGGTAGATAGAAAAATAGATATATAGACAGATAGATAGACAAATAAACTAACTAGTAGGTAGACAGATAGGTAGATAGTCAGGCAAATAGATTCACTAATAGATAGAAAGACAAACAAAGAGATAAATAGATATGCATATAGACAGAAAATAGATGCATAGATAGATAGATAGATAGATAGTTTGATAGATAGTTAGATTTATAGACAGATTAAAAGATTAATAGATAGAAAGATTGACAGATAGAAATATTGATAGATAGAAAGATTGATAGATATATAGATAAATTATATAGACAAATATAAAGAGAGATAGATAGCTAGATATGTAGACAGATAGATAAATAGATAGATAGAAGGACAAATACACAGACAAATAGACGGATAGATAGATAGATATACAAATAAATAGATAGATATATAGAAAAATATAAAGAAAGATAGATTGAAAGATAGAGAGATAGATAAAAAGATAGATAGACACATAAATAGATAGATATATATGCATATTGATAGACTGATTAATAGATAGATAGATTGATAGATAGATTTATAAAAAGATAAACAAATAGATTGATAGACAAATAGATTGATTAATTAATAGACAAATGGATAAAAAGATAGATAAACAAATAGATAGATAGATAGATAAACAATAGATTGATTAATTAATTAATTAATTGAAAGAAAAATAGATAGATAGATAGATATATAGTCAAATAGATAAATATATAGATAGATAGATAGACAGATTATTAGATAGACAGATAGATAGATAGACAGATAATTAGTTTGATAGATAGATCGATAGAAAAATATGTAGACAATCAATAGCCAGATAGATAGATAGATACATAAACTTATAGCTATATTATATAGATCTCCAAATAGATAGATAGGCAGATAGATTGGCATATATATAAACAATAGATAGCATGATAGAAAGATAGACAAATAGGTAGATAAATAGATTGATAGGCACATAGATATATAGATAGTTACCTAGTTAGATAGACTAATAGATATATAAATATATATACAAATAGATTGACAGATTCATAGATAGATAGATAGATAGATAGAGAGATAGATAGATAGAAAGATAGATAGATAGATAAATTGATAGATAAATTGTTAAATAAGTAGATATATAGACAAATAGATTGACAGTGAAGTCGAAATATAGTTAGGCAGATTGACAATCAAGCAGTCAAATAGTCAAGTAGAAATATAGTCATACAGACAGATAGATAAGAATACATAAATACTGCTAGAAATATACAAAGATATACATGATGAATAAAAAAGATATAGATAGATAGATAGATAAATGAACTGACAGAAAGAAAGATAGATAGTTTGATATGGAGATTGATACAAAGATTGATAGATATATACATAGATAGGTTGATAAATAGATTGATTGGCATATATAAAGATATATAGATATATAAATATATATATATATATATATATATATATATATATATATATATATTTATTTATATATAGATTGATTGATTAATATATATATATATATATATATATATATATATATATATATATATATAGATTGATAGTCATATAGACAGACATATGGATAGACAAATAGATACACTAACTGATAGATAAACATAGAGATAAACAGATTGATAAATAGATATATAGCTAGAAAGATTTATTAACAAATTGATTCGGATAATAATAGACAGATTGATAGACAAATAGATAAATTGTAAGATATGCAAATAGATAGATAGATAGATAGATAGTAAAGCAAATAGATAGTCTAGCAAATAGATGGTAAGGTTGACAGAAAGGCATGCACATAGGTCAGACAGACAGATAGTCAGGCTTACAAAAATATAGCCAAATATATAAATACGTAGAAAGTGAAATAGATAGATAGATACGTAGATAGACAGACTGACTAATAGATATTTAGATAGATAAACATAATGATAGACAATTTGATAAATAAAATGATAGACGGATTAATACATACATACATACATACATATATATATATATATTGATTAATAAAAAGAATGATAGGCATACATATAGAAAGAAAGATAGATAGATAGATAAATAGATAAATAGATAAATAGATTTATAGATAGATTACTTGACAAATAGATAGACAAATTGATAAAAAGATATAGAGATATTTAGATAGATAGATAGATAGACAGATAGATATATAGATATAATGATAAAGAGATACATAGATTAATAAACAAATTGATTGTCAAAATGATAAATTGATTGATATACAGATTTATAGGCAGATTTAATCAGATTTATAGA
>JAREIK010000707.1:17056-113581 GCA_029783825.1 Sapria himalayana | reverse complement strand
GATAAACAAATATATAGATTGATAGTTTGATATATAAAAATATAGATTGATATGGGGATAAATAAATTGATAGACTGATTAATAGATAGATAGACATACAGATAGATTGGTTGATTTATAGACATGCAGATAGATAGATAGATAGAAAGATAGATAGATAAATAGATAGATGGACAGATAGAGAGATAAATAAAAAGATTGAAAAATAAATAGACAGATATATATCTAGATAGACAGACAAATAGAAAGACATATAGATAGAAAGATAGATAGATAGATAGATAAATAGATAGATAAATAGATAGATAAATAGAAAGATTAATATATAGATATAGAGATAGATAAAGAGACCGATAGATAGATAGACAGATAGATAGATAGATAGATGGACAAAAAGAGAGTTAGATATACAGATAGATAGATAGACATATGGATAGATAAATAGATAACTTGATAGACAGATAGATAGATAGATAGATAGATATATATATATATAGACATACATATAGATAAATAGATAGATAGATAAATAGATAAATCAAAATATTGATACATAGATAGATAGATAGATAGATACATAGATAGACTGATAGGTAGATAGAAAGATAGGTATATAAACAAATATATATAGATATATATATATATATATAGAAAGTTAGGCAAATAGATAGATATATAGATATACATATGTATAGATAGATAGATTGATTGACAGATTGACACATAAACTAATATACTTTAGACTAAAAGATTGATAGAAACATAGACTAGTTGACAGAAAGAAAAATAGAGACATAGACAAATGTAATAATATCTAGATTAATAGATAGATAGATATCTAGATAGAAAAATTATAGAATGATAGATAGACTAATAGATTGACTGATTGATAGTTATATAGATTTATAGATAGATAGATAGATACATAGATAAACAGTTATAAAAAAGGATAAATTGATAGATATGATAGATAGATAGATAGTTAAACAAATATATAAACATTTAGAAAATAAATATATTGAAATATAGATAGATATAAAGATAGGTAGATATACAAATATACTTATAGATAAATAGATAAATAGATAAACAAATAGATATTTTGATAGATAAACACAATGACAGATTAAATGATAGATTGATAGAAAGATAAATAGAAAGATAGTTAAATAGTATATAGATAGATATATAGTAAGATATATAGAAAGACTAAAACACAATTAGAAAAATTGATTGATTGAGAGATAGACATAAAGACATTTATATAGATGGATAGATAGATATATAGTTTGATAGATAGAAAGATAGATAAAAAGGTAAGTAGATATACACATAGAAAGATAGAAAGAAAGATAGATAGCTAGAAAGATAGATAGACATTTTCATAGATAGACATATAAATAGATAGAAAGATAGAAAGATAGCTAGATCGAGAAATAGATATATAAACAACTAGATAGATAGATAGATAGATAGACAGATATACTGATAGGAAGATAAATATATACTCAAAATGATAGATATACATATAGACAGATTGTAGATATATATAGACAAATAGATAAATAGACAAATAGACAAATAGATAGATATATAAATAGTCATATAGATATATAGATCAATATATTGACAGATATATAGATATACAAATAGAGAGATAGACAGATAGATAGATAGACAAATAGACATACAAATAAATAGATAGACAAATAAACAAATAAATAGATAGACATATAGACAAATAGTAAATAGGCAGATAGAGAGATTGAAATATATATAAATATATATATAAAGTCAAATTGCTATTAAAATTGTTAGATAGACAAATAAAAAGATTGACTGATAGACTGATAGATAATAAAATTGATAGATAGATATATAGATAAATAGATATATAGATAGACAGAAAGATAGATAGAAAGCTAGATATATAGATAGATAGAGAGATAGGAAGGTAGATAGTTACATAGATAGATAATAAAACAAATAGATATACATATAGATTGATAGACAGATAAATAGATAGGCAAATATATTGAAATAAAAATATATTAAAAGACAAATTGATAGATAGACAGACAGACATATAGATCGATAGATAGATAGACAAATTGATAAATAGAATGATAGAAAGATAGAAGACACATAATTAAATATATAGATAAAAATATAGATAGATATATCATATAGACAAATAGATAAATAGATTCTTAGAAAGATAGACTAATGAACAAATAGATAGACAGAGAGAAAGATATATAGATGAATTAATAGATAAATAGATATAAAGATATAGAGATAAATAGATAGACAAATAGAAAGAAAGATAGATAGTAAGATAGACACATATATAAATTGATAGATAAATAGGTTGATAGATTGATAAATAATTGATTGATAGATATAGACATATAGAAAATTGACTGATAGGCATATAGAGAGATAGATAGATATATATATATATATATATATATATAGATAAATAAATAGATCTACATATAGATAGATAATAGATATATTCATAGTTATCTATATAGATAGACAGATATACAAAAATCTAGATAGAAATATAGATAGATATACACATAGATAGACAAAAAATTATATAATATGTAGATAAATAGATAAATATATAGAAAGTCTGATTGATACATAGATAGAAAGATAGATAGATTTATAGATAGTCTGATATATAGATAGATATATCGACACATAGAAAAATAGACTGATAGATAGACAGACATATAGATAGATAGATAGATAGATAGACAATTAGGCTGATAGACTAAAAGGTAGTTAGATAGTTTAACTAATAGAAAGATTGACTGATAGATAGATAGAAATAAAGATAATTAGATAGTTCTATAAATATATATATATATATATATATATATATATATGTATATAAAGATATAAAGTTAGATAGTTTAATAGATATATAGATAGACATATAAACATTTAGATAAATAAATAAATAAACATATAGATATATAGACAGATAGGCAAATATGCATAATAGATTTAAAGATTGATGGATAGATAGTTGATACGATAGATAGGTAGATAAATAGAATGATAGATAGATAAATAGATGGATATATAAATAGACAGATACATAGATTGTCTGATAGATAGATAAATAGATAGATAAAAAGATAGTTAGATATAATGAAAGAAAGATTGTTAGACAAATAGATAGATATAAATATTGATACTTAGATAGTTACAAAGAAAGATACATAAACTTATATACATTTAGATAAATAAACAAATAAATACATAGATATATAGAAAGATACACAAATAGACAGACTTATTAATAGAAAGATAGATAGATAATTAGATAGACAAGCAAATAGATAGATAGTTAGTTAGATAGGTAGACAAATAGATAGATAGACTTGTAGACACATAGACACATAGACACATTGATAATTACATATATAATAGATAGATAGACATATAGACACAAAGATACATAAAATAATGATAAATTCAGATATATAAAATTACACTTATATACTAATAGACGGATAGATAAATAGACAAATATATAAATAGATGGATAGACAGATAGATAGATAGACAGCTAGATTGATAAATAGATAGATAGATAAATAGATAGACAGATAGATAAATAAATAGCTACAAAGACAAATAAATAAATAGACAAATAGACAGATCATTAGATATATATAAAGACTGGTAGATAGACAAATAGACTGAAATAGAAATATTTAAATTGATAGATAGATAGATATACAAAAAGATAGATAGATAGACAGATAGACAAATAGATAGATAGAAAGATAAATATATAGATTGATAGACACATAAATAGATATACTAATATATAGATAGATAGATAAAAGATAATTAGACACATAGACAGATACAGATATAAAATTTAGATAGATAGATATATAGATAAATTGATAGATAGACTTGTAGAAAGATAAAAAAATAGAACTATACTTAGATAAATAGATAGATAGATCAAAAGATTGTTAGATTGATAAATAATAGATATATAGAGATAGACAAATAGATAATAGACAAAAAGAGATATAGATAGATAGATAGATAGATAAAAAACACAGACAAACAGACCATTAGATAGATAAATATTCACATAGATAGACAGATAGATAAATCAATTGATACATAGATACACATGTAGATAGATAGATAGATAGATAGCCACATAAAGAGATGGACAGATAAATAAATAAAGATATAGAAAGATAGACTAATAGAGAAATACTCAGATAGATATAAACATAAATAGGAAGATAGATAGATAACTGGATATATAAATAGATATATAAATAGATTCATTCTTAAATATATAGAAAGAAAGACAGCTAGATAGTTAGATAGATAGATAAATAGATAGGATGTTAGATAATTATATAGATAGATAGATAAACATATAAATATTTAGATAAATAAACAAATACAAATATAGATATATAGATAGATAAAAAACTAGATTAATATATAGAAAGATATATAGATAGATAGATACCAAGAAAAATCAATAGATATATATACAAATAGATAGATAAATAGAAATTTAGATAGATAGATAGATAGATAAATTGATAGAATAATAGACTAATAGATTGAAAGAGAAATAGACTGATAGATATAAAGGCACACATATGTATAGATAAATAGATAGATATATATACAGATAGACACATAGATAGATAGTCAGATAGAAAGAAAGAAAGAAAGATCGATATATAAATAAATAAATAGACACATAGACAAATATTTAAATAGATAAATAGATAGATAGACAGCTAGATATATAGACAAAAAGATAAATAAATAGATAGAAAGATAGATAGATAGATACATATATATAAATAGATTGATAAGCAGATAGATTGATAGCTATAAATATATACACATTGAAGGATGGTCAAATAGTCAGATAGATAGATATAGAGATTCTGATAGACAGATCGACATATATATTAATTGATAGTTATATAGATTAACAAATAAAATGATAAATAGATATACAAATAGATAGAAAGATAGATAGATAGATAAATAGAAAAATATATAGATAGCCAGATATATATATAGGCAGATAGTCACATAGACAGACAGATAGATAGATAGATATGTAAAATGACAAATAAACTGATAGATAGAAAGATAGATAGACACTAAGAGAGATAGACCGATAGATAGATAAACAAATAGACATAAGATATTTAGATAGATAGATAGATAGATATACAAATAGATTGATAGGCAGACACATAGACATATAGATAAATAGAAAGATACATAGATAGACAAATAGATAGATATACATATAGATAGATAGATATATTGATATATAGATAGATAGAATGATAGATAGATAGACAGATAACTAGTTATACAGATATACAGATAGATAGACATATAGACATATAGAAATATATATAGATTGATAGATAGACAAATAAATAGATAGATCAATAGATAAATAGATTGAAAGATAGATAATTATATAGAGGGATCTATAGATACACAGATAGATAGACATATAAATAGACAAATAGTTAAAAGACAGATATACAGATATGCAAATTGATAGATTGGAAGATATAGAAATAATTAGATAGATATATTGATAGATAGGTACACAAATAGATAGATCAAAAGATAGATAGATAGATAGATAGACATATAGATAGTCAAAAATTTTAATTGATAGATAGTCAAATAGACATATAGATAGATATACAGATATACAGATAACCAGATAGGAATATAGGTAGAGATATATATATATATATATATATATATATATATATACACACAAATAGATAAATAAATAGATAGATAGAATAATATTTTGTTAGATAAAGAAATATATAGATAGATAAATATGCAGATATACTAAAATATAGATAGATAGATAGATAAATGTATTGATTTATAGACATATAGTCAAATAGATAGATAAAAAGATAGACATATAGATAAATAGATAGGTAGATTGATAGACTAATAGATACATAGAAAAATAGATAGATATACAAATAGACAGATAGACAGAGGAACACAAAAAGAAATAAAGAAAGAAAGATAAATAGATAGATAGCTAGATAGATAGACATATAGATAGATAGACATATATATAGATAGATAGTTTGATATACAGTTAGACATATTGATAAATAGATAGACATTTAGATAGATAATTAAATATAGACAGATAAATGAATAAATAGATAGATAGACAGATAAAAAGATAGACTGATTGACAGATAAAGAGATAGACTGATAGTCTAATATGAAGAAAGATAGATAAATAGTTAGATAGATAGACAAATAGACAGATTGACAGACATACAGATAGATAAATAGATAGATTGTTAGTTAGTTAGTGAATTAGACAGATTGAAACATAAATAAATTGATTGATAAATTGATAAATTGATAGATAAATAGCTAGATCCATTGACATATAGATAAATAGACAAATAGAAGGTTAGACATAAAGACAAATAAATAGATAGTAAGATAGACATATAGATTGATATATAGATACAGAGATATACATATATATATAGATAGATAAATTGATAGATAGACATATATATAGATTGGCAAAAAGATAGATGGATATACACATACACTTATAAACTAAAAGACTAATAGAAAGAAAGAAAGATAGATAGATAGAGAGATAGACACATTGAAAGAAAGATAAATAGGTATACAAATAAATATATAGAAAGATTGATAGATAGATGGATAGATAGATAGAAAGGTAAACAGACAGACAGATACTTAGTTAGATAGCCAAATAAATAGATATCGAAATTGATAGATCGATATATATATATATATACACACACACACACACACACACACAAAATGATTGATTCAAAAATTGATAGAAAGATAGTTAAAATGTTTGATAGATAGAAAGATAGACAGTTGCATAGATTTATAGATAAACATTGACATATAGACAAATAGATAGACAAATAGATAGATAGATAGATAGATAAATAAAGAAATAAATAAATAAATAAATAAATAAATAAATATATATATATATATAGATAGATAGATTGATTAACTCATATATTGATAGACTGATCGATAGAAAGATTGTTAGACAATTAGATAAATAGATATAAAAATAGATAGTTACATAGATATATAAAGAGATAGACACATAGACACATACCCACATAGGCACATAGACCCATAGACACAAAGACATATATAGATAGATTGATACAAAGATAGACATAAAGATATATACACATTTAGACATATAGGTAAAAAGACATATAAGAAAATAGAGTGAAAGATATATATTCAGATAAACAAATAATTAAATAGAAATATAGAAGATTGATAGATAGATAGATAGATAGACTGATAGCTAAATTAATAAACAAATAGATAGATAGCTAGATATATAAATCGAGAGATAGATAGATATAAAGATAGATAGATCGATTGACAAACATATAGATTGATAGATATACAAATATACAGATAGCAAGATAGATAAATAGATAGAGAAATAGATAGATAGAAAAATAGATAGATAGAGAGATTGATAATAGTAAAATAGATAGATACATAGATAGATAAAAAGATAGATAAATAGATAGGATGATAGGTTGATAACCAAATATAGATACACACATATATAGATAGATAGATAGAAATATAGATATATTCAAAGATTGACAAATATATAGTAGACACATATATAGAACGAAAGATAGATAGACTAACAGACAGGTAGATAAATAGAAAGATCTATCAATATAAAAATAGGCAGATAGACAGATATATAAATAAATAGATAGATAGATTGACATATAAGCATAGAAAAGATAAACAGATATATAGTTAGTTAGATAGATTATAAGTAGATAAGTAAATAGATAAATAGACATATAGACAAATAGATAGATAGTAAGATAGAGAGATAGATAGATAGATATCAAGATAGATAAATAGATTGATAGATAGATATATAGATAGACAAATTGATTGAAACACATATAGGCAAATTAAAAATTGGATAGATATATAGATACACTGATAGTAGAAAGGTAATTAGATAGTTAGAAAGAAAGATAGATAAATAGATAGACTGACTGACCGATTGATAGATAGATAGATAGACACATAGATAAATAGACAAATAGATAATTATGATTAATACAAATTTAGATAGAGAGAAAGATATATGGATAGAAAGTAAATAGACAAGTAGATAGATTTATCTATAGACAGATAGATAGAAAAACAGATAGATAGATAGATAGACAAACATATAGATAGATAGATAGATAGAAATATAGATAGAGAGATAGAAAGATAGACAGATATATATATATATATATATATATAGATACACACATAGATAGATATATAGATCTTTAGATAGATAGATAGATAGACATATAGACGGATAGACAAATAGACAAATAGATAGATAAAAAGATAGACAAATAGATAAATATTCAGATAGACATAAAGATAGATAGATAAAATGACAAATAGATATATAGATAATTAGACAGATAGATAGATAAATACATATATTGATTATTAAATAAATAGATAGAAATTCAAATAGACAGATAGATAAAAAGTCAAATAGTAAAATAAATATAAATTGTGATAGATAAATAGACACTTACATAGATAGACATATATATATATATATAGTAATATTTATAGACAATTAGATAGTTCAATAAATAGATAGATAGATAGTTCAATAAATCATTAGATAGATAGATAGTTTAATAAATCAATAGATATATAGATAGGATGATAGATAAAAAAAGATATATAGATATATAGTTATATAGATTGATTGACAGATAGATGGATATATAGATAGACATATAGACAAATGGTTATATTGTTAGATAAACAAATAGACATATCAAAAGATAGATATATTGACAAATAGAAAGAGAAATAGACAAATAGATAGATAGATAAATAAATAGATAGATAGATAGATAGAATGATAGAAATATAGAAAGAAAGGTAGATTAGTAAATAGATAGAAAGTATTATTAACTGATAAATATTTTGATAGTTAAACAAATAAACAAACCAAAAGATATACATATACTTTTTTAGAATGACAAATAGATAGATAGATATAGATATATAGATAAATTGATAGATAGATTGACTGATAAACTAGTTGATAGATAGATAGTTAGATAGTTATATAGATAGACAGAAAGAAATAAAGTTAGTTACATAGATAGATTGACACATAGACATATCTACAAATAGATAGATTGATTGATAGATAGACAGAAAGAGAAAGATAGTTACATAGATACATTGACACATAGACATATATACAAATAGATAGATAGATAGATAGACATATAGATAGACATGTATATATATAGATAGATAGATATACAGATAGACATATTGATTAATAGATATATAGATAGATAGATAGATATATAGACAAATAGAAAGAGAAATAGACAAATAGATAGATAGATAGATAGATAAATAAATAGAAAGATAGAATGATAGAATGATAGAAATATTGAAAGAAAGGTAGATTTGTAAATAGATAGAAAGTCTTATTAACTGATAGATATTTCGATAGTTAAACAAATAAACAGACAAAAAGATATACATATAGATTTTTAGAATGATAGATAGATAGATAGATAGATATATAGATATATAAATATATAGATATATAGATAAATTGATTGATAGATTGACTGATAGACTGGTAGATAGAACGATAGTTAGATAGTTATATAGATAGACAGAAAGAAAGAAAGTTAGTTACATAGATAGATTGACACATAGACATATATACAAATATATAGATAGATAAATAGATATACATATAAATAGACATGTTGATATATAGATAGATAGATAGATATATAGATAGACATATTGATAGATAGATAGATATATATATATATATAGATAGCTATATAGATATATATATAGATAGATATTTAGATAGACATATAGACAAATAAATAGTTAGACAGATAGATAGTCAAAAAGATTAACAGAATGATAGTCAAATAGACATTTATAAAGATAGGCATATAGATAGATAGACATATAAAAAAGATAGATAGGTAGATAGATAAATAGATAAAAAGACAGACAAAGCGATAGATAGATATATATACAAATAGAAAGATAGAAAGATAGAGAGATAGAAACATTGTAGCATACTATATAGACTAAGAAAAAATACATAGATAGATAGATATACATATAGATACATAATTGATAGATAGATATTTAAGTAGATAAATATAAGATTGATAGATATTTAAGTAGACAAAAATATAGATAGATAGTTATACACATAGAAACATAAATAGATAAATAAATAGACAAATAGATAGATAGGCAATTAGACAAATACACTAATATGTAGTTAGATAGATTTATAGATAGGCACATAGATAAATATTTATAGAGATAATTAAATAGATTGATAGATATACAATTAAATAGATAGATATATAGACATATAGACATATATATAGATTGATATATAGATATACATATAGATAGGCAGATTGATATATATATAGGCAGAAAGTTAGATATACAAATAGACATAAAAATAGATATAGAGATAGAAAGAAAGAAAGATAGATAGATAGATTTATTAAAATAAAAATAGTCATATAGATATATAAACAAATAGATAGATAGATAGATAGACATATAAATAGTTAGATAGATAGACATATAAAAAAAATAGATAGATAGACTAATAGATTGAAAGATAGAAAATATAGTTAAATAGTTAGACAAATAAAGATAGAGATTATTTGTAAGTTAGTGAATTAAATAAATATAAAGATAAATAGATAGATAGATTCATAAATTGAGAAATATATAGATATATAGATAAAGAGATTGACATATAAATAGTTAGACACATAGATAGATAAACATATAGATAGATAGACACTTAGACTTATAGACTAATAGATTGATAGAGAAATAGAAAGATAGATAGACAAATTGATGGATAGAAAGATAGATTGATTGATTGATAGATAGACAAATAGATAAATAGATAGATACATAGATAGATAGATAGACATATAGACAGAAAGATATATAGATAGACAGACAGATAGATAAACAGACAGACAGGTAGATAGATAAACAAATAGATTGAAAGATAAATAGAAAAATAGACAGATAGATAGACAGATAAATAGAAGATAAGCACAAAGATAGATAGATAGATATATATATATATATATATATATATATATTGATAGACATACAAATAGATAGATAGATAGATTGACACATAGACACATAGATAGATAGACATATATACACATAGACATAGATTAATAGATAGATACAAAGAGAGACTAATAGATAGATAGACAAATAAACATATAGGTAGATAGAAATATAAGAAAATAGATAGATAGACAGATATATAGTTAAAGAAATTGATCGATAGAAATGTAGAAAGATTGAATAATAGATAGATAGATAGATTTATATATATATATTGATAGATACATAGATACATAGATAGACAGATATATAGTTTGAAAGATAGTCAGATTAATAGATAACTAGTTAGGCAAATAGATACAAATAGCTAGATTAATAGACAAAAATATATACATATAGATAGGCACATAGATAGTAAGATATATAAATAGATAAATATATATATATATATATATATGAAAAATAGATAGCAAGATAGAAATATAGATAGATAGATAGACATATATACATATAGATAGACATATAGATCTACAGATAGATATATAAATAGACTAAAATATAGATAGATAGTAATATATTCATGTAGATACACATATAGATAGATAGATGAACAGACAAAAAGACAAATAGACAAATAGAAAGACTGATAGAAAAATAGGCTGATTGATAGACAAAGAGATGGATTGATAGACAAATAGATAGATAGACAAATAAAAAGACATATAGATATAAAGAAAGATAGATAAATATGCTTATCAATAAAAATATTACAAGATAGATTCATAGATAGATTGATAGACAGATTGATAGACAATTTAATAAAAAAATAGATAGATAGATTGATTGATAGATATAAACATAGATGTATAGATAGAATGATAAATAGATCAAACGATTATAAGAAAGAAAGAATGATGGATAGATAGATAGATTGATTGATTGATAAACAAATAGATAGATAGATAGAAATATTGATAGATAGATAGCCAGAAAGATAGATAAATAAATTGATAAATAGATAGAAAGCTAGAGAGATATATTGATTGAATGATTGACAAATAGATAGATAGATAGATATATATATACACACACACATAGACATAGATGTATAGATAGATGGATAGATAGATCAATAGATTATAAAGAATATAGATAGATAGATAAGAAGATTAATAGACTTATAGATATATAGATAGATAGATAGAAATATAGATAGATACATAGACATAAAGATAGAAAAATAGATAGATATT
Source organism: Sapria himalayana (assembly GCA_029783825.1). Taxonomy (NCBI): domain Eukaryota; kingdom Viridiplantae; phylum Streptophyta; class Magnoliopsida; order Malpighiales; family Rafflesiaceae; genus Sapria; species Sapria himalayana. Next base: position 101,045 of record JAREIK010000707.1, on the reverse strand, counting down.
AGACAAATAACTAGATAGATATATAGATTGATAGATTGACAAATAAATAGACATTTAGATATACAGATAAAAATACATATAGATAGAGAGATTGATAGATAGCAAAATATACATATATATATATATATATACATAGATAGATTAATAAATTGATAATCAAATAGATAGACAAATAGAAAGATAGTTAGAAAGATAGATAGATAAATTAGTAAATCCAATAAATAGACATATAGTTTGGTAGATATATAAATAGAAAGATAGACATAAAGACAGACAAATATATCGAATGGTAGATAGATAGATAGATAGATATATTGATAGATAGATAGATAGACAAATAGAAAAGTAGATAGATAGATATTAAACAGACATAAAGACAAACAGATAGATAGACAAATAGACAGATAGATAGATAGATAGATAGACATATAGACAAATAGTAAGATAGACATATTGATTGACATATAGAAAGATAAAAAAGATAGACAGACAGATAGATATTTAGTTTAAAAGATAGATAGACAGATAGATATATAGGAAGATAGACAATTAAATAGACTAATAGATAGATAGATAGATAAATAGAAAGACAAATAGATATACATCGATAGATAAAGAAAAAGACAGATAAATAAACTTATAGATTGGCACAAATATAGATAGATAGATAGATATATAGATAAACAAATAGATAAATAAATAGATTGATAGATCAATCTATAGATTGATAGAGAGATAGATAGATAATCAGATAGATAGATAGATAGACAAGTAGATAGAAATATAGAAAAATACATATATAGACAGATAGATAGGCAAATAAATAAATAGATTGATAGACAAATAGACATATTAACAAACAAACAAACAAACAAACAAAAAGATTGACACAGAGACAAACAAATCGATAGATAGATCGATACATAGAAAGACAGACAGCTAGATTGATAGCTAGATATATAGATAGAAAAATAGATAGAAAGATAGATAACAAGATAGATACATATAAAGATTAATAGATAGATTGATAGATAGATTAATAAATATTTTGATAGAAAATTTTATCGACCGATTGATAGTCAAATGATAAATTAATTGTTAGATAGATAGACATATACATAGATATATAGACAGACAAATAGAGAGAGAAGGAGATGGATCGATAGATTATTAGAAAGATAGACAAATAAATAGACAGATTGATAGACAAATAGATTGATATATAGAATGATAAATAAAAAGACATATAGATTGATAGATAGATAGACTAGAAGATAGACAGCTAGATAAACAGAAAGATAGATAGATAGATAGATTGATTGATTGATAGATAAATAGATAGATAGACAGATACAAAATAGATAGAGAGAAAGATAAATAGATTAACTAATAGATAGATAGACATATAGATAGATAGATAGATAGACACATAGACAAATAGAAAGGTATACAGATAGATAGATAGAAAGATATATATTTAGATAGATAAAAAGATAGATAGATTGATAGATTGTTTGATAGATACATAGGTAAAAAAATAAATAGATAAATAGACAGATAGAGAGACAGATTGATTAATAGACAAATAGATTCGATACACAGATAGATAGACATGTAGAGAATCAAATATATAGATAGATTTAAAAAAAGATATATAGACAGACAGATAGGTAGGTAGGTAGGTAGATACAGAGAATGCCATATAGTTAGACTAATAAATAGATAGATAAGTAGATAGATAGATAGATATATATATATATATATACATATATATACGTAGATAGATAGATAGATAGATAGATAGATAGACTGATATATAGATAAATAGATAGTCAGATAGATAGACTTATAGATTGACATATACAGTGGCAAATAGATAGAGAAATTGAATGATTAATATATAGATAGATAGATTGATTGATTGATAGATAACTGTATAGACAAATTGAAAGAGAACTAGATAGAAAGATAAATAAATAAAAATATAAATAGATAGACAGACAGATACATACATAGATAATAAGACTGAAAGATAAATAGATAGATAGACAAATAGATAGATAGTTAGACAGATAGATAGACCGATATATAAGTAAATATATAGATAGATATATAAATAGATATATAGATTAATCTATTGATAGATACATATATTGAATGATTTATACTCATATAGATACATAGATAGATAGCTAGACAGATAGACAGATAGATAGAGAGAGAGAGAGAGAGAGAGAGAGATATATATATATATATATATATATATATATATATATATTGATGGATAGGTAGACAGATAGATAGTTAGTTAGATTGTTAAAGAGATGGATAGATAGATAGATAGATAGATAGACAAAATGATAGACAAAATGATAAATAGATAGGTATATAGATTGATTGATTGATATAAAGATATATATATATATATAGATCGATAGACAAATAGATAGACAGATATATATATATATATATATTGTTTGATAGATAGACAAATAGATATATAAATTTTTAGATAGGAATATTGATATATAAATAGACAAATAGATAGGCAGACAGACAGATAAATACATAGATAGATATATAGGCAGATAGTTAGATATATAGATAGACAGAGAGATAGATAAAAAGATAGATAGATAGGTAGTTAGTTATATTGATTGATTAAAAGATAGAAAGATAGGTAGATAGATAGATAGATAGATATATTGATATATAGACAGAATGATAGAATGATAGACAAATAGATAGATAGATTGATATAGAGATATATAGTGAGATAGATAGATAGATAGATACATAAACATATAGAAACATAGAAAAATTGATAGATAGACATATAGATAGATAGCCAGATAGATAGCTAGATATATATATATATATATAATATTGATAGATAGATAGGCAGATATATAGCTAATTAGATATATAGATAGATATATAGATATATAGATAGATAGATAGACATATATATAGATAGACATATAGATACATAGTCAGATAGAATGATTGAGAAATAGAAAGATATATAAATAAATAAATAGATAATTAGACAGATAGAAACATAAATAGATAACACAACAAGAAAAATATCATATATTTAGGGACAATTCCCTGGCTAAATAGGCATTTCCATCACTAAACAGGATATATCGATGGATTAATGATAGATCGATTCCCTATCTAAAGTGCTAGCCGCTAAAATGTAGTGAGGGAAATTGTCCCTAGCTAAAAATTTAGCGACAGAAAAATCCTTTGCTAAAAAAGATAAATTCTCTAGCTAAATTAGCAAGCTAAATAGATATTCCATCGCTAAATGAAAATAGCGACAGAAGATTCCCAAGCTAAAGTGCTGGTCGCTAAATTTTAGCGACAAAAATGGTCCCTAGCTAAATAAATTTAGTGACGAAAATATCCATTGCTAAAATAAAGAATTCCCTTGCTAAATTAGCTATGGAATTTTCCCTAGCTAATTTAGCAAGGGATTTTTCCTTTGTTAATTTAGTAATGGATTTTTTTCCTAGCTATTTTAATTTCAATAATATTTTCAGAATTTATTTATTTTAAAATTTTTTAATTAAATAATTTATTATTTTAATATGAAATTGAATAAAAAATGAAACTATAAATAATTTATAATAAAAAAAATAAAATTATTTAATTACTTATTCTAATTCAATATTTTACATATTTGAAACAAAAAAATCATAAAATTTTATTACATCTTATTCATCAATGTATCTACCGATAGTGCATAAAGTATAATCTATCAGTGTATTGATATTGTTTTCTCTCCCTCCGCTCCTCTGATCACCATCTTTCTTCTGCGACAAAGCTGTCCGAGTCACTGAGCATAATGTCTAGTAAAAACCCCTTCACTTATACAAGCTTCGTATGGGAAACAATGTAGTACCACATCTGTAAGAAATCTAAACTACTTAATCAAATCAAAAAAAATTAAAAAAAGCTATGTTTTGATAAATATATATTACTGTAGTAAATATGTACAAATATACTAGCATTTAACTCATACATATATTACTATAGCATATGTACATATAAACTATAGTATTATGCATACATATATACTGAGTACATATATACTCAGTATATATGTAAATAAAATACTATAGAATTATATTTACATATATACTTACTATATACATATATATATACCACATTTGTTGCCGTTACTACTGCTCCCACTATAATTGCTGCTACTGTCGTTGCTCCCACTACTACCACTGCTACCGCTACTGCCGCTGCTATTGTTGCTGTCGCTACTGTTGCTGCTGTAGCTTCCGCCGCCGCCACTACCGCTACTACCGTTGCCACTGCCACTGCCACCACTGCTGTTGTGGCTATTGTCGCTACTACTGTGGTTGTTGTCGCTGCTCCCGTTGCTGTTGTCGCTGTTGTCATTGTTGCCACCGCTGCCGCTGCCACTGTCGCTGCCACTGCTGCCGCTACCACTACCTCTGCTGTCGTTGCTGATGCCGCTGCTGGTGTACCTCTATTGCCGGTGTGATGATGATGTTGGTGCTGCCGGTGCTACTGTTGCTACTGGTGCTGCCTCTATTGCCGCCACTACCGTCGCTACCTCCACTGGCATTGTTGGTGCCGCCGTCGCCGCTACTGCCGGTACTACCGCCACTACTGTGGCTGCCACTGCTGCTACTACCACCGATGTTGTAGCTCCTGGCGCTGGTGCTGCCACTGCCTCCAATGTCGTCACTACCTCTGATGCTACTGCTGCCGCTAATGCAGCCGATGCCACCATTGTCACTACTATAGCTGCTGCCTCATTTGCAGCCTCTACAGAAGCCAGTGCTGATGCTGCCACAGTAGTGACTGGTGCAATTGCTGTCGATGCAGCCACTGCCTCCATTGCCATTGATGCCGCCTTTACTGCTGCCACTGTCATTACTGCTACAATCGTCACTACCACCGATGCTGCTGCTACCACTACTGATAATAGGCTTTTACATACCTATAATAGGCTAAAACTTTACCCAAAAAATTCGGAGACACACAAACATAATTACAAATATTAAAAAATAGTTATTATAGACATGAACAAACACAAATTAAAGTTAATTGTCATACAGCTTCAACAAAAATTTAATTAAATAATTTAATATTTTTATATTAAATTGAATAAAAACCGAAACTATAAATGAAAATTTTAAATTAAACAAAAAAAATTCATTTAATAACTTATTCTAATATAATATATTAAATAACTAAAACAAAAAAATAACAAAATTATATTACATCTTATTAATCAATGTATCTACCAACTATGCATAAATTATAATCTATCCATATACTGATGTTGCTTTCTCTCCCTCTGCTCTTCTGATCATCATATTTCTACTGTGAAAAAGTTGTCCGAGTCATTGTATGTCATATATGTGAAAAATCTTTTCACCCATATAAGCTTCGTATGGGAAACAATGTAGTACCATATCTGTAAGAAATTTATACCACTCAATCAAATCAAAATACATAAATAAAACTATAGTATATGTACATATAAACTATTGTATTATGCATACATATATATATTGAGTACATATATACTCAGTATATACGTACATAAACTACTGTAGTATTTCATGTATGTATATACTAACTAAATACATACATAGATACTGCATTTGTTGCTGTTGCTGCTATTACTACTGTCGCTGCCGCTCCTGTGGCTCCTACACTGCCGCTGCTGCTGCCGCTTCTACCACTTCTACCATCACTACCACTGCTGCCGGCACTACCACTACTACCAATGCTACCACCTTTGCCAGTGCTATAGTTGCTGCCGCCACTGCCGGTACTGTAGCTACTTCCGCCACAACCACTGCTGTCACTATTGCCGCCACTGCCGATGATGCCACTGCTGCTGCCACTACCGATGATGCCGCTGCCATCGTCACTACCGATGCTGCCACTGTAGCCGCCACTGCCACTGATGCCGCCTCTACCTTCGATTCTGCTGTTGCCGCTGATGCAGTCGCTGCCTCCACTGGCGCCGCTGCCACTGATTTCGCTGCTGCCTCTGCTGTGTACGCTACCACTGATGTCACTACTGCCATTGCTGCCACCATTGCCGCTACTACCACTGATGCCACCTCTACCACAATTGCCGCCTCTATTACTGCCGCCACTGTCGCCACTACTACAACTATCGCTGCCACTGCTGCCACCAGTGCCACTTCTTCCACTACTAAATATAGGCTTTTACTTACCTATAAAAGGCTAAAACTCTACCCAAAAAATTTGGAGACACACAAACATATTCATAGATATATAAAAACAATAATTATAGGCATGAACAAACACAAATAAATGTTGATTGTCACACAGCTTTAACAAAAATCCAAAAGATGTCCATCAATTATATTTAGAGAGAGAGATTGCAAAAATAAAATATTTTAGGAATAATAAAGAAAAAATAAGCTAGCCCTCCTTTTGATAAAACTAAAATTGATAAATATGGGACCCATGCATTGGAAGGACCATGGCAATGTCTGAATGCTCGGAATCATAATTTTTTCATCTGTCTCAGATAATGTATCCTGCAAAGATTCATAATTAGGTTTATCAAAAAAGCAAAGAACTAAAAAAGAATAAAAAAAATTATATTTGCAAAAAAATTTTATAATTATTTGCTACAGATAGACAAAAATAAATAACAGTTCAGTAATAATTCTTATACGAAATCATCCTCATAATTTGTAGGGAATGCTAGCCTGTCCTACGAGGTTTCACAGCTAGATCTAGGAATGCTATGTCTTGTGCCAATACCATAAACTGTGACTCCATATAGGACATCTACTATTGCATTACTTTCTTAATTTATTTCATCTCATCGTTCATTTTTTTAATTTCTTGCATTTCTTCCATCAAATTAGTAAACTACTCATCCTTCTGTTCTTTATTTTCATATATTTCTTCCTTTAATATTAGATATCTTCTCATCCTTCTATTCTTTAATTTCATATATTTATTCCTTCAAATGAGATATCTACTCATCTTTCTTTTTCATTTTGGTCTCCATAACTACAATACGTTCATTTACTTCCATTGCTTGTTGTTTGAACGCCTCATTGATCATTACTGAGACATATGAATTAGAAGCATGACTATTACAACAAAATGCCACTACCTTCGAGCCAATTTTATACACTCGCTACTTCTTATGACCTCTTATGGTCTCTAAATAAATAGGATCATAGTCACTTGGTTGAAAATTCATAGAACCCTCAACGTGTTGATGAGCAACTGTCACACGTTCCGCCATTAGGTCCTGAGATAAAATAGAGAAAAAAACTATTCTAGATATACAAAAATAAAATAAATATTTTGCATCCAAATAATTTTCAAAATGTACTGTAGTATTATAAAACCTTAGCAATCATCTAAGACTTGTTATCAACGAACTGACTATCCACTTTCTTCACATGCATCTTCCTAAAATTCTCATAAAAATTTGGATCTCCACCCAATTCTCCAGCCTAGAATATATTTTTATTAAGTTATTAAAAAACAAATGCTCAAAAAATTTAATAAAATTAATAAAACCATGTAGAGATTTGATTTATTGGCCTATTAGGACAACCACTAAATATATAAATGTTTAAAATTTTAAAAGTGTACCATATCTCGAGAGTGCTCAATGCTCGACTTTGACCCTCTATTGTGTTGACAACTTCATGTTCCTAGACCAGCTATGTCACTTCATCGATTTTTACTGGCAATATCTAATTTTTTATTCACATCTGGCTCCTCCCAATACTCAAGCCACTTGAGCCAGTCATCCTCATATATAAAATCAGGCCTTTCTTTCATATTCTTCAATTTATGGATAAAATCAGAATATCATTGAGCAGCTTTGATCTTCCATAATGACATTATCTTTCCATCAAATTTGGGTGCTCATGTGTACTGATTCTATATATAGAAAAATCACAAAAGAATTTATATTAACAACAAAATTTTATTATTTACTGCTTGAATAATAACCAAGATAATAGTTGTAATTTGATAATTATTTTTAGATGCGTTTGTTTTGTTATTTTTACCTGAAAGTCATCAAAATAGGACTCTTTTGTCGATTCAGAAACTTTCTTCAAGGAGAATGCTTTAGAATCATCCATTTTCTTAAAAGACTTAGTAATTATAGTCGAATACTTGTGAGATGGAATAAAACTGCACGAATAAATAAATAACATTGAAAACAAGTAAATCATAACAATATAAAAAAAACCACTAACAGAAACATCAAAATTTTTTTTTCAAGTCATTTTTACATATTTCTTTTACCTCTCATCCACAATCTCAATTTCTAACTTTGCACTGACTACAGAGGAAGGCACAATATTTAATGATGTCATTGGTTTTGTAAATGGAGAAACTATTGGTGTAAAATGTGGTGTAGAAGATAGAGATGGCTCAAAAGTGTGTGCAGGAAGCACAATGGGTGGTTGGCTTACATTTGATATGGTGATCAGATGCTAAATGATAAAATGATACTTTTTTGCAGTAGAAAGTTGGTGATCAGATGAGCAGAGGGAGAGAAAGCAATGTCAATGCATTGATAGATTATACTTTATGCACAGTCGGTAGATATATTGATTAATAAGATGTAATATAATTATGTTATTTTTTTGTTTTAGTTATTTAAAAATTGTATTAGAATAAGTTATTAAATGAATTTTTTTTGTTTAAATTAAAATTTTCATTTATAGTTTCTATTTTTATAATAAACACACAAGCATTTCACTCGTACTATGTTTATAGTTTCATTTATAGGTTTTGTTGAGTCATGATAATGCAAAATAAATGATACTGAGCTAAATTGACAATGAGCTAAATGTAGTATAAATGTAAATATATACTAGCATTTCACTCGTACATATATTACTACAGTATATGTACATATAAATAGTAGTATTATGTGTACATATAAACTTAGTACAAATATACTCAGTATATACGTACATAAAATACTATAGTATTTAATGTACCTATATACTAACTTTATTCGTACATATATATCTCATTTGGTGTTGTTGCTGCTGCTCCCACTGCCGCTCCTGCCACCGCTACCACTGCCGCTGTTACTACCAATGTAGTATAATAGAAATTGAAGACGATCAATTTCTATTTGAAGATGAGTTCGAACTTCTATCAGAATTAGACAAAATATCAGAAGATCCATTGGAGGATGACAGTGATGTTGATAATTAAATTGTTATAATTGTATTATAATATTAAACTATCAAAGAATTTTTATATTTTATTGAAATCGATCGGTGTGTTTTATTCTAAAATGCATACTTGTTCATCATATCTCTATTGTTTGTTCTATATTTTATTTTGTATCACAAATGGTGCCTAAAGGACATGGCCGTGGTGGAGGTGGACGTCGACACATAAATGAACAAAATTCTTCTAGTATGCTACATCATGTTCATTTCTATCACCTTCATTAATAGATTTTATATTGTTTTAGTTATTAATAAGATGTAATATAATTATGCATTGATAGATTACATCTAGTATGCAAATGGTCATGAGCTAAATGATAAAATGTGGTGCAGGTAGATTTTTCAATAGACATGATGCACCGTGACTCGGAGAGCTTTTTTGCAGTAGAAAGTTGGTGATCATATGAGTAGAGGGAGAGAAAGCAATGTCAATGCATTAATAGATTATACTTTATGCACAATCGGTAGATACATTGATTAATAAGATGTAATATAATTATTTTATTTTTTTTTGTTTTAGTTATTTAAAAATTGTATCAGAATAAGTTATTAAATAATTTTTTTTGTTTAAATTAAAATTTTCATTTATAGTTTCTATTTTTATTATGAACACACAAGCATTTCACTCGTACTAAGTTTATAGTTTCATTTATAGTTTTTGTTGAGTCACGGTAATGCAAAATAAATGAAAATTATGGTCGGCAAACGGTCGATGAGAAAAATCTATAAGTATTTGGTTAAACACTTCTGTTCATTAAATGGTTGGTAATTAGTCGATAATTTCTATTCACTATTTCCATCCTAATTTACTGACAATTTCCGACCCAAGACATTTTGGTCGGAAGTTATGGTTGGTATTCGGTGGTGAAATGGTCAGTAATTACAGACCTAAATATTTGGTCAGTAGTTTGGTTGAAAATTATAATCTTAAAAATATATTGGATAACCATTATACCAACCATTTTTTATGGTTATATATTTTTGGTCGTTAAATGGCTAGTAATCTTTCGGGAATGTTTTTCTCTAATTTCCTTTTTTATACAGACCATATTATCGATCAAATATATTTGGTCGTTAATATATGGTCGTTAGTTGGTTGGGAATTTCATCAGAAGAATTTTTTCCAATGTGCCTCTTTAAATCTGTAAATTAATCATGAATTGGTCAGTAATTACCGACTTATATATTTGGTCAGTAAATGGTCGGTATTTATAAAGCTATAAATAATTTGAAAAAAAGACTATATCGACCAAGTATATGCTAGGTTGTTAAATGATCAGTAATATATTTGATAACCACTCTACAAACTGATTACCGACCAAAAATATTTGATTGGTAATTATGGTTTGTCTTTGGTCGGTAAAAATTTTTTTTTCGTTTCTCTTTTTTGGTCACTAACTGATCGTATTTTGGATAGTAATTAGCGATTAAATTTTTTAGTCAGTATTTTGGTAGGTATTATCGTAATTTTTAGTAGGGATAGCATCGTTCATTAGTTTTTTTATTGCTGAATATTGTAGACCATACCCATTAATCCAAAGCCTTTTCTTAACAACTTGACTGTGATGACGGTCATTGTAAAAGTCAAGTGGGGAATGGAATACATAGGTGGGCTACCATGTGTTATTTTCCTGTGCATTGCATTTTTTTTCATTTTTTTGGTTTCTTTCAAGTTTCTTTGTTTCGTTGGATTCCTATATGAACCTACAGGTGTGCAAAAATTCAATACCATGCAGCATGTTGTCATTTCAACTTTCATTTCTATTTTGTTTGGTACTTTCTATCTTTCTTATAATTAACCATGGACTGATGCGTGAAACTAGGCAAAACAGAAGATTATGTTGATGAGCAGTTTACTATAAATCTTGGAAAAATCTTGATATGATAATTTAAAAATAAGCTCATGATTATCTTGTTATGTTAAATTTCTAGCAAATGGCTGTTGGTGTTGCAAGCGCTAGTCTATCTATTTATCAGTGGCATAGTATTTTGTTCTTTATTAGTTTGTAAATGTAGTATGTTATGCTCCATATGCAAGTGTAACAATGTTATCTATCTGGTGGAGTACTAGAGAAAAATAACTAGAAGATGTTGGCAATGGAGGGATATGCTCAGGTGCTAGAGCAATATGCAATTCTTGAGGAGCTGAGGGAAAGAAAATAATATCAATTTCACATATTGTATTTTGTTCTTTATGCACTGTCATTAGATACATTGATGCAGAATAAGATGTAATCAAGTTTTTTATGATTATGTTTTAACTGTTTAACATATTGTATCAAATTATTTTATTAATTGATATTATTTTTTTTAAATTATAAATAATGGTATATTATTTATGTTATTATTAAATTTAATATAAAAATTCAAAAATATGTAATTATATTTTATGTAAAAAATTAAAGATATGAACTAATTTTGGAATGAAAAATAGCTAGGGATTTTTTTTTCCTTGCTAATTTAGCTAAGGAATTTTTCCTCGCTATTTTAGCTAGAAATTTTTTTCATGCTAATATTGCTAGGGAATATTTTCCTTATAAATTTTTAGTGACAAGCACTATAGCTTGGAAACTATTCCGTCATTATATACAATTTAGCGATGAAAAAAAAATATAGCTAGGGGATTTTCTCTAGCTATTTGTGATTTTTTTTGTAGTGTGTCTATCTTTCTATCTGTTATTCTTTCTATGTTTCTATCTACCTATCTTTATAACAACCTATCTATAAATCTTTCTATATTTATGTCTATATTTTTATATGTTTTTATTTCTATCTGTCAATCTATCTATTTGTCTATCTATTTATGTGTCAATTTGTGTATTTTTCTATCTGTCTATATATCAATCTATCAATTTGTCTATCTATCTTTCTTTCTATCTAACTATCTATCAACTATTTATCTATCATAATGTGTATCTATAAATGTGTCTTTCTGTCTATCTATCTATCTATTAATCTATTTATCTATAAATATGTCTATCTATCTATATATATATATATATATATATATATATATATCTATCTATATATCTTTCTTTCTTTCTATCTATATGTTTATTTGTAAATTTGCCTATGTGTCTATATGTCCAACCAACTATTTGTCTATTTGTTTATCTATGCATCTTCTTATCTATCTATCTGGCTATAAACTTATCTGCCTATAAATATGTTTATCCATCTATCTATCTACTGAGAGTCTGTCTATCTTTCTACGTGTTTATCTGTCTAAATGTCTATCTATCTACCAATCTATCTATCTATCTATCTAACTATCTATCTATTTTTCAATGTGTCTATTTTTCTATCAATCAATCATTTTATCTATCTATCTTTCTTTATATCTATCTATCAATCTATCTAACTATCTGACTATATGATGATCTAATTATCTAATTATCTATATATCTATATATCGATCTATCGATCTATCTATATATATATATATATATATATATATATATATATATATATCTCTCTCTCTCTCTCCCTCTCCCTCTATCTATTTATCTATATATCAATCTATCAATCCATCAATATATTATTGATCTTCCTATTTATTTACATATCTATCTACCTATATATTTTTCTATCTAACTATCTATCTATTTATATGTCTGTTTGTCTTTATATATATATCTATCTTTATTATATGTCTATCTATATATAAGTCTATCTATCTATCAATTTATCAATATATCTATCTTTTTTTCATTCTATGTATCTATTTATCTATATATCTATCTATATCACTCTAACTAACTATCTATCTAACTATATATCTATCTATGTATCTTATATATACCCAACAATCTATAAATCAATCTATCTATTAATTTATCTATATATATATATATATATATATATCATATATCAATCTATCATTCTATATATCTATCTATCTATATTTTTATCTATCTATCTAACTATCTACCTATCTTTATTTATTTCTATTGATCTATTTATTTATCTCTCTTTCTGTCAATCTTTCTATTTGTATATCTCTCTATCTTTCTAACTATCTATCTATCTATTTGTCTATATGTCCCTCTATCATTCTATCTATCTATCTATATGTGTATCTACCTATCTCCATATCTTTCTATCTATCTAACTATCAATCTATGTATCAATCTATCTATCTATATTTCTATCAATGTATCTATCTATTTGTCTATCTATCTATCTAAATATTTATCTATTTAAATATCAATCTATTTAAATGTTTAAATGCCTATTTGTCTATCTATCTAAATGTCTATCTATCTATCGGTCTATCTATATATCTATAAATCTATCTATCTAGGTATCTTTCTATCTTTATGTATATCTATCTATCTAATTGTCTATCTATCTATATATTTGTCTATCTATCTATCTGTCTATCTATCTATCTTCCTTTCTAACTATCTATCTATCTATCTAACTATATATCTATCTTTCTGTCTATCTATCTATCTATCTATTTGTTTATATATTTATGTGTCTATTTATCTATGTGTCTATCTATGTATTGATATATCTATATATCTTTCAATCTGTCTATGTGTCAATATTTTTATCTATCTATTTAGCAGACTCTCTATTTATTTGTCTATCAATTTATCTATATAATTGTCAATCAATCTATCTATCTGTCTATGTATCTATATTTCTATCTATCTATCTATATGTCTATCTATCTATCTGTTTATATGTTTATCAATCTATCTATCCAATTTTCTATCAATGAGTATATATATATCTGTCTAACTTTCTATTTGTCTATTCATCTAACTATCTATTTGTCTATCTATCTATCTATATATATCTCTTTATTTCTATCTATCTTACTATCTATGTGTCTCACTATCTACATATCTATTTGTCTATCTATCTATGAGTTTATTTGTCTATCTATCTATCTATTTGTCTATTTATCTGTCTATCTATCTATCTATTTATCTATTTATCTGTCTATCTGTTTATCTATCTATCTATTTATTAATCATTCTATATACCTATCTATTTATCTATTTTGCTATATGTCTATTTATCTATGTGTTTACTATTTATGCATCTATTTGTCTATCTATTTTTTTTCTATACATCTATCTATCTATATATCTATCTATCTGCTTATCTATCTATCTATTTGTCTATGTGTATATCAATCTATATCTCTGCCTGTCTTCATTTCTACCTATGTATGTATCTATCTATCTATCTATCTATCCGTCTATCAGTCAAACTATCAATATGTCTATCTGTCTATTTGTCTATCTATTTATTCATTTTTCTATCTATTTTTTGTCATGTCTATCTATTTGTCTATTTGTCTATCTATCAATTATTTATCTATCAATCTGTCAACCTATCAATCTATAAAACTATCAGTATGTCTATCAATATTTCTGTCTATCTGTCTATTTGTTATCTATCTCTTCATTTATCTATCTTTCTATCTATGTTTCTATATTACTATTTATCTAACTTTCAAATTATATATCTATCTAACTATATATCTATCTATATGTCTATTAGTCTATCTTTCTATCTTTCTTTCTATCTCCCTGCCTATCTGTCTATCTATTTCTCTAACTTTTTAACTATCTTACTACCTATATACCTATCTATTTGTCTATTAATCTATCTGTCTATGTGTTTATCTATCTATCTGTCTATCTATATATCTATCTATTGGTTTATGTGTCTATCTATTTATCTATCTATCTATCTATCTAGTTATTTATTTATATATTTGTCTATTTATTTATCTATCGATGTGTCAATCTTCCTATCCATTTGTATTATAATCTATCTATCTATCTATTTATCTACCAATTAGTCTATTAGTCTATCTGTATATTTGTCTATCTATATATCTGTAAATCTATCTATCTATAAATCTATATATCTGTGAATCTATCTATCTATCTGTAAATATATGAATCTACAATCTATCAATCTATGTATCTATTTATCTGTCAATTTTTTTATATATCTACCTATATATGTGTCTATCTATTTTTTAGAACTATGTGTGCATCTATCTATCTATATATCTTTCTAACTAAGTATCTTTCTCTCTATCTAAATTTATATCTCTATATCTAGCTTTCTACCTTTTTATCTATTTATCTGTCTATCTATCTTCATATCTATATGTCAATCCAATAATATGTAAATATATAAATCGTTCTATCTTTCTATATGTTTATCTACCCATCAATTTATATTTCTATCTATTGATCTATCTGTTTATCTATCTATCTATGTTTTTGTCTATCATTCTATTAGTCTATCTGTTTATCTGTCACTCTATCAATCAATCAATCTATCAATCTATCTATCTCTCTCTATGCCTTTATGTCTATCTATCTAACTATCTATGTTTCTACCGATCTATTTATATATTTACCTATCTTTCTATTTTCCTATGTGTCTATGTTTCTATCTATCTATTAAGTTGTCTATACATCTTTTTATCTTTCTATCTTTATGTTAATCAATCAATTAATCAATCAATCAATCTGTCTATCTCTTTATCTTTTTATTTGTCTACATGTCTATATATCAATCTACAAATATGTCAATCTCTCAATCTACCTATTTATCTTTCTTTCTGTCTATCTATTTATCTATCTATCTCTTTATATATTTATCAGTTTATATCCCTATCAGTATATTTATCTATTTATTTATTTGTCAATATGTCTATTTATCTATCGGTCTATCTATCTTTATATAAATCTATTTATCTTTCTATCTATTATACTTTTTATTTTTTTTATCTATCTATATATCAGTCTATATACTCATTATTAATTTCTTATTAAATTATAATGAAAAAAAACAAAAAAAAACACGTAGAGAGAGAGAGAGATATATATATATATATAATTAGAGTTATTTTTGTTTGATATGGATCTTTGAAACGATGCTACGATGGTAGTGTGTTCTAAGAGACTAAGTTTTTTTAGTAGCGAACTGACCTAATTACGTAGAAACGACCAGATGTGGGTGAGACCAGTCAGAGACAAGAAATATTAGAAAACAAAATTATATTATAATTAACCATTAATTATATTATTCCATAAATAAATTTATGGTCACTAGTTTATGAAATTTTTATGGTTATTATTATAATACTATTTATAAATTAATCAAATAAATTTCAAAAATTTTAAAATTAATTTATGGTTATAACAATGGAGAAAATAAATAATATTACTAATAACCATGAAAACTATTAATTAGTAATTAAATTTTCATATTATTTCATTTATTAAAAAAACATATTATTTCATTTAACCATTGAAAAATAGTATAAATGTATAATGATTCATTATTTATAAACAAGTAAAAAATGAATAAGTAACATATCAATAATATTCAGACATATAATAAAATATCTGACCATAAAAATAAAAATATATAATCTTAACATTATCCAAAAAAATAAAATTAAAAATTAATTACTTACAAATATAACTTACAAAAATAAGACTACAAATAACTCTAAAAATAAAAATAAAAAAAAATTAGCAACCAAATTTCAACCTGTATATTACTATAACAAATGATTTTAGATAATTTTTTAGTAGCTATTTTAATATTTTAAAAAAACAAGAAGAAATATTAAGCAAAAAATAATTTTTATACTATGATTATTATTTTCTGAGTTAATAATCATACATCTAAGTAAAAAGATGAGTTACAAAAACTATAGTACATAACAAATGACACTACAATAAAAATCCCATATAGCTAGGGACAATTTTCTAGCTAATGGGTATTTTTCGTCACTAAATATAACATAGCGATGGATTACCGACGGATCAGTTCCCTATCTAAAGTATTTATTACTAAAATTTAGTGACGAAAAATGTCCCTAGCTAAAAAGTTAGGGACGGAAAAATCTCTTACTAAAAAAGAAAAATTCCCTAGTTAAATTAGCATGATAAATGAGATTTTTCTTCGCTAAACGAAAATAATGATGGATGATTCCCTAGCTAAAGTGCTGGTCTATAAATTTTAGTGACTAATATAGTCCCTAGCTAAATAAATTTAGTGACAGAAAATCCATCGCTAATTTTAATATTTACCTAGCTAAATTAGCTAGGGAAAATTCCCTATCTAAATTAGCATGGAATTTTTCCTTGCTAATTTAGTTAGGGAATTTTCCCTATATATTTTAATTTCAAAATTAATTTCAGAATCTAAATTATTTTAAAATTATTTAATTAAATAATTATGATATATTTATATCAAATTGAATAAAAATTGAAACTATAAATAATTTATAATAAATAAAAAGTAAAATCATTTAATATCTTATTCTAATTTAATATTTTACATAATTGAAACAAAAAAATAAAAAAAATTTATTTCAGCTTATTCATCAATGTATCTACCGACAGTGCATAAAGTATAATATATCCATTCATTGACGTTACTTTCTCTCCTTCTGCTCCTCCTATCATCATTTTTCTACTGTGATAAAGCTACCCGAGTCACGACACGTAATATTTAGTGAACAATCTCATCACTTATAAAAGCTTTGTATGAGAAACATTTTGGTATCATATCTGCCAACAATTTAAACCACTCAGTCAAATTTAAAAAAAGTTATGTTTTGATACATATATAATTCTGTAGTATATATGTAAATATATACTATCATTTCCCTCGTACATATATTATTGTAGTATTTGTACATAAAAATAGTAGTATTATGTGTACATATAAACTGAGTACAAATATACTCAGTATATATGTACATAAAATATTGCAGTATTATATGTATGCATTTTTTGACTTTATTCGTATGTATATAACTAATTTTGTGCTGTTGATGATGCTCCTGCTGCCACTCCTCCTGCTGCTCCTGTTGATGCTGTCGCTACCAATACCACTATTATTCTCGCCGTTGCCACCGCTGCCTTTGCTGTCACCACTATCGATGATGCTGTGACTATCGCTGCTACCGCCACCACAGGCCACTACTACCAGTGGCCGCTACGGCTGCTATCGTTGCTGCCCCCATTGCTAGTGCTACCGCAACATGTTGCAGCTACCGTTGCCGCTGCTGCTACCACCACTGTCGCAGCTACTACTGCTGCCTCTACCACTTCTTCTGGAGTTGTCGCTATTTCCGATGCAGCCACTACTATCGCCCCTACAGCCACCGCCACTACCACTGCCACCACTACCACCGCTGGCGCTTCTGCTACCACTACAGCCGATACCACTGCTATTGCTACTGATAATAGGGGTTTGCATACCTATAATAGGCTAAAACTATACCCAAGAAATTCGGAGACACACAAACATTTTCATAGATATATAAAAATAATTATTATAGACATAAACAAACACAAATTAAAGTTGATTGTCATATAGCTTAAACTAAAATTTAATTAAATAATTTAATAATTTTATATTAAATTTAATAAATAGAAACTATAAATGAAAATTTTAAATTAAACAAAAAAAATTATTTAATAACTTATTCTAATACAATATTTTAAATAACTAAAAAAAATAACAAAAATTATATTATATCTTTGTAATCAATGTATCTACGAACCATGCATAAAGTATAATCAATCAATGCATTGATGTTGATTTCTCTCCATCCGCTCCTCTGATTACCAATATTCCACTGCGAAAAAGTTGTCCGAGTCATGGTGCTTCATGTCTGTTGAAAAATCATTACACTTATACAAGCTTCATATGGGAAACAACGCGGTACCACATCTGTAAGAAATTTGAACCACAAATCAAATCAAAATTAAATAAAAAAACTATGTTTTGATACATATATATTACTGCAGCAAAAATGTACATATATACTAGCATTTCACTCGTACATATATTACTGTAGTATTTGTACATATAAATTATAGTATTATGCGTACATATATAATGAGTACATATATACTCAGTATATATGTACATAAAATACTGTAGAATTATATGTACGTATATATTGACAATATACTCACATATACACCGCATTTGTTTCCATTCCTGTTGTTCCCACCATCACTGCCACCCGAGTCGCTGCTGCCATTGACATTGTGGTTGCTGCTGGTGCTGCCGTCATTGCTCGCACAGTCGTCGCTGATGCTGCCGCCGCCGCTGCCACTACTGCCGCTGCTACCATACTGCCTCTGCTTCCACTACTATTGTCGCTGCTACCACCACTTCCAATGGTGCAATTGCTGCTACTACTACCGTAGTTGCCACATGTGATGCTTCTGGAGCCACTACCGCTACTACAGTCACTAGCACCACTACCGTCACTACCACTGCCGCTGCCACTACAGTGGCTACCGCTGCCGATAATAGGATTTTACATACCTATAATAGGTTAAAACTCTACCCAAAAAATTCAGAGGAACACAAACATATTCACAAATATATAAAAATAGTTAATATAGACATGAACAAACAAAAATTAAAGTTGATTGTAATACAGTTTCAACAAAAATTTAATTAAATAATTTAATATTTTTAAATTAAAGTTTATAAAAGCAAAAACTCTAAATAAAACTTTTAAATTAAACAAATAAAAATTCAATTATTAACTTATTCTAATATAATATTTTAAATAACAAAAACAAAAAAAATAACAAAAACTATATTACATTTTATTAATCAATTTATTTACCGACTATGCATATAGTATAATCTATCAATGCATTGACATTGTTTTCTCTCCATCTGCTCCTCTGATCACCAACTTTTTGCTACAAAAATGTTGTCTGAGTCACGGTGCTTAATGTTTGTTGAAATATGTCATCACTTATACAAGCTTCGTATGGGAAACAATGCGGTACCATATCTGTAAGAAATTTAAACCACCAAATAAAATCAAAATAAATAAATAAAAATCTATGTTTTGGTAAATATATATTGTTGTAGTAAACTGTACATATATACTAGCATTTCACTCGTACACATATTACTATAGTATATGTGCATATAAATTACAGTTTTATGCATATATATATATTGAGTACATATATATACTCAACTTATATGTACATAAAATATTGTAGCATTATATGTACGTATATATTGAATATATACGTACGTATATACCGTATTTGTTGCCATTGCAGCTACTCCCACTATCCCTGCCGCTACCTCTGCCACTACCTTTACCACTACCTCTACCACTGCCACTACCGCTGCCGATACCACTGGCACTGCCGATGCCGCTGCCGCTGTCACTGATGCCACTGTCGGTGCTGCAACTATTGCTATCGCATTACCAGTGCTGCTGCTGCCACCCCCGCCACCACCACTACTACCGCCATTTTCACAACTGCCACTAATGTTGCTGTTTCCACTACTGCCACTGATGTCGCTTCTGCCACTACATCGGTGCTGTCGTTGCTCCAATTGCTGCCACCGCTGCCTCAACTATTACCGTTGCAGCAGCTGCTGCTATTGCTTCCGCTACCATCATTGTCGTCGCTGCCACTGCTACTGCTACTAAAAATAGGCTTTTACATACCTATAATATGCTAAAACTCTACCCAAAAAATTTAGAGACACAAAAACATATCCACAGATATATAAAAACAAATATTATTGACATGAGCAAACATAAATTAAAGTTGATTGTCATACAGCTTCAACAAAAATCCAAAAGATGTCCAGTAATTATGTTTAGAAATAAAGAGAGTGCAAAAATAAAATATTTTTAGAATAATAAAGATAAGATAAGCTCGCCATCTTTTTGATAAAGCTGAAATCGGTAAATATGAGACCGAATCACTAGAAGGACAATGGTAATGTCTGAATGCTTTGAATCAGAATTTTTTCTTTGGTCTCACATAATGTGTACTACAAATATTCATAAATTGGTTAATCAGAAAAGCAAAGAAGAAAACCAGAAAAAGAAATTGAAACCTGCAAACAAATATCATAATTTTTTTCTATACATAGACAAAAATAAATAACAGTTCAGATATAATTTTCATACTCAATCATCCTCATAAGTTATAAAGAATGCTAGCCTCTCTTGTTAGGATTCGTAGCTAGATCTCTGAATGCAATCTATTGCACCAATGCTGCTAACTATGACTCCATATAGGACATCTGCTATTGCATTACATTTTTAATTTATTTCATCTCATATTTCATTTCTTTAATTTCTTGCATTTCTTTCATCAAATTAGTTATCTGCACTTCTTTCTTTTTAATTTCAGTCTCCATAACTACAATACATTGATTTTTTTCTAGTGCTTGTTCGACCACCTCATCCACCATTGCTGAGATAGATGAATTAGAAGCACGACTACTATATTAAATGCCACTCCCTTAGAGGCGATTCCATACACTCGCTGCTTCTTTTGACCTCCTATTGTCTCCAAATAAATAGGATCATAGTTAATTGGTTGAAGATCCATAGAACTCTAAACTTGTTGATGAGCAGCTATCCATGTTCCTCCATTAGGTCATGAGATAAAAATAGAGAAAAAACTATTCTAGATATACAAAAAATAAAATAAATATTTTTCATTCAAATTAATTTTCATAATGTACTGTAGTTTTATAAAATCTAATTAATAATACAATTTTTTATAGCAATAATCTCAGACTTGTTGTCAACATACTGACCATCCACTTTCTTCACATGCATCTTCCTGAAAATCTCATAATATTTTGGATTTTAACCCAATTCTCCAGCCTAGAATTTGTTTTATTTAATTCATAAAAAAACAAATGATAAAAAGATTTAACTAAATCAATATAACCATGCAGAGATTTTATTTATTGGACTAATAGGACAATCACAAAATATAGATATGTTTAGAATTTTAATTTTTTACTAAATCTCGAGTGTGCTCAATGCTCGACTTTGAACCTCCAGCGTGTCGAGAGATTCATGTACTTAGTCCAGCTACCTCACTTCGTCAATTTTTTGTGGCAATATCTGATTTTTTCTTCATAGCTGGTTCCTCCCAATAATTAAGCTACTCGGGCTAGTCTTCCTCATATATAAAATCAGGCCTTTCTTTCATTTTCTTTAATTTATGGACAAAATCAGAATACCATTGAGCAACTTTGATATCTCATAATGACTTTATCTTTCCATTAAATTTGGGTGCCCATGTGCACTTATTTTATAAATAGAAAAATGACAAAAGAATTTATATTAATAATAAGAAAACAATTATTATCTACTTGAATAATAACCAACATATAATTTAAATAATTAGATATTTATTTTTCAATGTTTTTGTTTTGTTATTTTTACCTGAAAGTCATTAAAATATGACTCTTTTGTCGATTTAGAAATTTTCTTCCAGGAAAAAGCTTTAGAATTAGCTATTTTCTTGAATGTCTTTGTAATTATAGTTGAACACTTGTGAGATGGAATAAAACTGTACAAATAAATATATAACATTGAAAATAAGCAAATCATAATAATTTTAAAAAAACCACTGACAGTAATATCAAAATTTTTTTTTTCAATTTATTTTTACATATTTCTTTTACCTCTCATCCACACTCTCAATACTTTACACTGAGTACACCAGAAGGCATGACATTTGATGATGTCGTTGGTATTGTAAATGGGAGAACAACCAGTGTAAACTATGGTGTAGAAGATAGAGATGGATTAAAAGTGTGTGTAGGAAGTACAATTAGTGGTTGGCTTACATTTGATAAAGGTGATAGAAGAGGTCTCAAAGATGGTGATGGTGATAGAAATGGAGATGGTGATTGTGATGTTGAAGTCTCTATATGGTGGCTATGAGATGGGACTGATTTGCAACATGATGTAACATACTAGTTAAATTTGGTTCAGTTCTGTGTCCACGTCAACCTCCACCACAACCAGGTCCTTTAGGCACCATCTATTATAAAAAATAAAACATAGAACAAAAATAGGGATGTGATGAAAAAGCATACATTTTCGAATAAAACACGCTGATAGATTTCAACAAAATATAAAAAGTCTTTGATAATTTAAATTTATAATAAAATTATAACAATTTAAAATTATAACAAAAATAATGATAGATTTTGTCTGATTCCGATAGAAGTTCAAACTCATCTTTAGATAGAAAATGATCATCTTCAATTTCTATTGTGCCACCATTTGAGTCACATAAATTTTATGGTTCATCATCTACATTCAAAGGCTCAAAATAATTTATGTCATCGTCTTGGAATGCCGGTACAATTTCTAAGTCTGTACTTCTTTGTTGCGATGTTGGTACTTGAAATTTTGATCAAGCTTTGATTTTGCAAATCACCCACTAAACTCTCTTATCATGAGATAAACTCGGATTTGTATAATAATATACCTGAGTGGCTTGAACTGTCATAATAAATAGCTCATATCGATTATATCTACATTTATGGTTAACATCTACTAGCTTATAATCTGAATAAATCTGTGTGCTTACATTTTGTGTAGGATCAAACCACTCGTAGTTAAATAATACAATCCTATTGTTTTCGAGTCCAGGATACTCCAACTCAATAACTTCTTTGAGTTGACCATAATAATCAATCTCATCTGCACTATAACTTGAGCTTTTAATGCATACACCACTATTTATTGTTATTTTAGAAGAACCATGCCTGATTGTGTGAACTTTATATCCATTAACAAAATACCCAGGATAGGTTGTCACATATCTAAACAGGCCTTTACTTAGAATCTGAATGAAAATATTTGAATCTCCATTTGAAGGATCAATTGCCTGTGACAAATTAAAAAAATGATATTAACAAATAAAAGATACTAAAAATTAAATAATTCAAAAATATAAAACTTAATTATTCTCACATAATTTTTTAACCAATTCGCAAATTTAGTTTCTAGCAAATAATCGACATCTTTGCTGGAAATTGCTCGATGCTTATATTTTAACTGCTCAACATAAATACTACACAAATATAAAAAGATAGTAAAAAATGTATATCAATTTTTTATAATTCCTATTAAAGATAAAATTAAACTATGATTAAACCTGCAACCATTTTGGGTATACATACTCAATATATGGTGCAGCCTTCTCATAATTAAGTAAAACATAGCTCCGAGTTACTTTGTACTCTTCATCTCTCATATATCTTTTCATTGCTATTCCAAATGCCTTTCCACAGTTCTTGAAGAAAGATAGTTTGTCCATAGAATCATTTTCTTCCATCACATGACCTTCATAATTCCGTGGCACATTTGTATTTTTTGTATTGATATGATCCTCAAAATAATAAGAACAAAATGATGATGCTTCTTCTACTAAATATGCATTGCAAATAGAACCTTTAACTTTTGCCTTGTTTCTAACATTCAAATTCAAATTACGAAGATACTTACATCCATAATGTTAGGTTTCAATTAGATTAAATTACAATAATACTTAAAGTACTAAATAATAAAACACAACAAATTATTATCCTGAACAATATCCTTCAATAGTTCTGTCACCTGATCATATAATTTCTCAGACATATGATTTTATGATTTAATCCTCATTAGTCGAGCCACAAGTGACAATTGTGAATGTGTTTTACAATCAAGCCACAACTCTTTATCTACAACTTTAAGCATTTCATAAAATTTATGAGCTTTAGGATTAGGTGGTTCATCCATGTAATCCATATTGAAGTCTGCACTAACGAACTGAATATCTAGCCATTGTACTTTCCCCATGATAAAACTAAATAAAATAATTTGGAACAAAGCCATATTTAGCCAAATGATATCTTAGAGTGTTTGCATCACGAAAAGGAATATTTTGACACTTGTGATGATTACATAGATACTTAATTTTTTCTCCATCCATCAATCTCGATTGACTACATACAAAATTAATTAAAAGTTTCTAGCCCAATCAAAAAATCTTTATTCAAAAATCCATTAATAACCCATTTATACATCTACTAATGATCTAAGCTCATTTTGCCATGTTTTATTTCAAAAAAAAATAATGCCCAATCATTATATCATGAATATCTAGGCAATGCATTTGCAAAATTTACATTAATAGATAAGTAATTTTTAGCATGATAAAGATTAATAGATATCACAATTATAATAGATAAAGGGTGCAAAATGTGATAATGCACAAGAAAGGAAAGCAAAAAAAGACATTTAATGTTTGAAGGAGGAGGGGGAGATGGAGAGAGAGAGAGAGAGAGAGATATATATATATATATATATATATATATATATATAAGGTGGGAAAGAGAGAGAGAGCGGCAAAGAAATTGGGAGACGGGAGGAGAGAGAGAGAGAAGGAGGGAGAGAGAGGGAGAGAAATGGTGAAAAGGGAGAGAGTGAAAGAGAGAGAGGGAGAGAGAGGGAGAGAGAGATATAGAATAAGAAAGAAAGGAGAGCAAGAAAGAAAATAATAAGATAGAAAGAGTGACACAAAGAAAAGATGAATTGAGTGATAGGAAGAATTAGAGAGGGAGAGAGAAAGACACATAGAGAGTGTAGTATTAGAATTAAAAATTATATAAAAGAAACTAAAATTTCTTCTGTATAAACCTATCAAATATTACATCTTTTGTTATACACAAGTTCATATTTGAGCCTGAGGCCAAAGGGCTGGGATTAGGTAAGAGTACGACCCTTATTTTTATTATACCATATATTAGCCTAATCAATGGACACTTTAATGCTATTGCTTACATATTGTTGATATTATACCTTTTTCCATTTAATTTCAAATTAGTTCAACAAATTAGTATTATCCCATATATAATTATATGTTTGGATACATATAGTAAGTGTTGTTATAAATAGTTACATAAAGTTAAACATATAATTATATATAGATATATGCATACAAGTAGTTATAAGTAAATATAAATAAATGTATACAAAGTTATAAACAATTATATAGATTTACATATATGTATACATAATTAAAAATAAAGTTATATTTTTTTATATTAAGTTATTTATAGTTTTAAGAATATTTATATATAGTAATACATATATAGTTAAACATTGTGTTGTATGTTTTTATACATATAATTATAAATATTGTTACGGTAGTTATACATATAGTTACATGTATAGTTTAACTTATATTTATACATGTATTTATATATATTTTATCATATAATTTTATATATTCAAACATATAGTTATGTATAGGTATGGATATACAACATTCATTTTTTATACTAATATATAAAAATGTATATTAAATAAATGTTGTTAATTATACATTTAAATATAGTTATGTATATGTTTTTATAGTTATACATATAGTAAGATAGAATTATTAATAGTTATATGTTAGTATACATATAATATATATAGTTATAAAAAATTATATATATCGTTAAACATATAGTTATATATATATATTCATACGAGTAGTTAAATTTAGTTATACATAAATATATACAATGTTATAAATAAATATATATATTTATATATATGTATACATATATGTATAAATAATTAAAATTATAGTTATATTTAATTATATAAAGTTTTATTTAGTTTTACAAATATGTATATATAGTTATACACATATAATTAAATATTATGTTGTATGTTCTTATACATGTATTTATAAATATAGTTACATGTGATTATACATATAGTTATACGTATATTTAAACTAATATTTATACATGTATGTATATATATTTGTTTATATAATTTCATATATTTATACATATAGTTATGTATTGGTATGGATTTACTAAAATACATTTTTTATACTAATATAAAAAAATGTATATTAAATATATGTTGTTAATTATATATTTAAATATAGGTTATACATTAATAATATTAAAATATGATAGTTATATGTTATTATACATATAATATATATAGTTATAATATATATATATATATATGAGTAGTTATATTTAGTTATACATAAATATATACAATGTTATAAACAAGTATATAGATTTACATATATGTATAAATAGTTAAAAAAATAGTTATATTTAATTATATAATGTTTTTTTTTAGTTTTAAAAATATTTATATATAGTTATACACATATAATTAAATATAATGTTGTATGTTGTTATAAATGTAATTATAAATATAGTTACATGTGGTTATACATATAGTTACACTTATAGTTAAACTTATATTTATACATGTAGGTATATATATATATTTATATAATTTTATATATCTATACCTATAGTTATGTATAGGTATAGATATAGTAAAATATATTTTTGAATACTAATATGTACAAAATATATTAAATATAAGTTTTAAATTATATATTTAAATATAGTTATGTATAAAGCTTTTATAGTAATACATATAATAAGATACAATTATTTATTGTTATATGTTATTATACATATAGTATATATAACTATAAATATTTTTATATAGTTAAACATATAATTATATATAGATATATTCATACAAATAGTTATACATAAATATGTAAAGCTATAAAAAAATATAGATTTATATATATGTATACATACTTACAAATATAGTTATATCTAATTATATAGAGTGTTATATAGTTATACAATTATTTATTTATAGTTATACAAATATTTATATATAGTCATACAACTTCAACAAATATCTAAAATATGGCCAGTAATGTTGTTTAGAGAGAGAGAGAGAGAGAAGAAATACTATATTTCTACTATTTTCGACATGAGCAGGAAGTTATTTTTAATGGCCATTTACTACTGCTTCTATAGCGAAGAGATGTTCTGCTAAAGAATCATAAATTTCTTCAATATATCTGCATGCCCATATATATATATATATATATATATATATATATATATATATATATATTGAGGAAAAATATGAATTGACTTCCGAAACTGATACTATTTCACCTAATACATGAAAAAAAATGATATTAAAAAAAATAATATTCAATAATAATAATAATATATAACTAAAACTCATGCCTTTACATAATGAATACAAAAGATTGATGAAACTTTTCATATCAAGTATTTCCATTAAAAATAAAATAACTAAATAAAATAAATAAAAACTCACAATAATATAATATTATGAATAAAAATTATAAAATGACATTATCATTTATTAAATAAAATAAAAATTCATTTATAAATAAAAAAAGAAACTATAAATACTTTTAATCTATATGAATCATCCCTTCCTAGTATCTCAACATAAAAAAATATAAAAATACAATATAATTCTCAATAGTTTCGAAATTATTATTTTTATTTATAACTTATTAATGTTCTTTAAAATTTATTTTACTGTATTTTTATAATATGTTACTATTTTTTTATTATATTGTATTGATATTTTTGAAATTATAATAATTTATATTTATTTTATTAAGATATGAAATAATATTTAAATATATATGTTCGGGACTAAAAAATAATTAGTAAATATGTTTATATCATATTAAACTATAAAAGTGTACTCACATAAAAGAGTACTCACATATATTCGATAGTACTATAAATTAATGTTTCATTAATGATGCATACATTTCCATAATACTTCTCATATTTTTTTATATTCTTTATTACTATTTAATACAAGATACATCTGCCATAAATTTTGTGAAATACGAAACTTAGATTAAAACTTGTAGGTTACGACTAATAGTTATGGTACTCAACTAATATCTACACCGTTCAACTAATAATTATTCCTCATATTTATTAGTATTTTAAATTGTTTAAAATAAAAATATTGCAGCACAAAAAAATTACCATGTGTTAAAAGATGATGTTATTATCATGGCAGGATAAAGGGTGTCCTAACGATTGTTGTCGTAAGAAGAATACTCTTGTAAGACATGAAATTCATCAACGTTACAGAGATACCCAAAATTTTCATAATCCACAGTTGTTAATGTTATAAATTATAGTTAATATAAATTTGGTAGAAGTTGAATTATTAGAGTAATAATAAACTACATTTTGGTGGCTAAAATCATAAATTGAAGTTGATTAAACTTTTTTTGGTAGAAAAAAATTTATTGTGTTGCGTGACATTGTGGGGATTATAAACATTAAAAATTTCTAAATATTTTTAATAGTTTTATATCCTCTATCTAAATCAAAAATGTTATAGATTTAAAATAGTTTAAAATAGATTTAAACTCATCCCAAAATTATTATTTGGCTCTTATATAATCTATGAGGCTTCATGATTAGAATAGGTAAAATTCATGTCCCAACATTTTAACAACATGATAAATGATAGCACCATGGAAAACATATCCAACATCTATGAGGATCAGACTCATATTTTTTGTGTAGAGTATTCATCATCTTTTTCCGATTAGTCTACCATTTTGTTGGTTCGGATTTTTATTACCATGCTATTTGTTTTTAAAAATATTATTCTTGATAGTAATTATGTACAAAAATGTTTGGTTTATATATTTTTCACTATCTTAGCTTAAGTGTCAATGATACATTGCTATATGTTGATCTTATTATATCAGTATGAAATCATTATTTTAATATTACTAAACTTTATTTAACAAATCCACTCATCACTAACACAAGAGAGATCACAAGGAATCACACACTACGAGACATCTATTGAAGGAATATTGAAATTATTAGAAATATAAGTATTTTATTTCAAGAAACATAAATATGAAGTTATTATATGTTTAATATAATTTCAAGATAAATTTAATTTTCAAAATGTTAGATACATGGTAAATATAAATCTTTATACACCCACACACACACACACACAGACCTACACACAATGATAATCTTTGTTAAAGATAAGTGAAACCATAAGAATATAAATGAATCATGTAAGAAAATGACAATAAAGTCTGAAAAAATTAATAAGAATAATTATTTTTATATCATATGTTGACTTACAAGCTTATCACATGCTTACTTGCATGAATATCATGTGTTAGTATGTATGCTTTCCATGTCTTGGCTTACATGAGTGATAAGTATTGATTTTGTGCTTACTATGTGTCTCGTGCATTAATCCAAGTGCTTGAAAGTGTGCTTGTTATATGATGATGTGTATACCTGCCAAGGATTGACTTGACATGTGAAAGCTATGTGTTGGCTTACTAAATGTTGTATCAAAAATTATAAAACTTGGAATCTTGCCTATAAATAAAAGTGATTTGGGGTTCCTAGCACACAACAACACATATCAACTGAACATTTCAAAGTGAAATAAACTCTTGCTCAATTATTTTCAATTACATGTGTGAATATTATTGAGTTTTCTAGAAGTTGGTAGAATAGTTCAAACTGGTTCGATCGAGTATAATCAATTTAATTTAATTTGACATGCTAAACTATTATTTTACTTATTTTATTTATTTTATTTATCTTATTTATCTTATTTATTTTATTTATTTTATTTATTTTATTTATTTTATTTATTTTATTTATTTTATTTATTTCATTTATTCCATTTATTCTATTTATTCCATTTATTCCACTTATTTCATTTATTTTATAAATTTTTTATATTTTATTTTATTTTATTTTTGAATTCAATCATTACTCATTTTTGAATATTTTTTGTAGATACCAAGTAGGCATACCTCAGTATGTATACTAGTTATGTATAAAATACACATACATATTTATGTATACTATTTTTGTAGATATCAAGTCGGCATACCAACGTATGTATACTAGTTATGTATAAAATACATATGGATATTGATGTATACTATTTTTGTAGATATCAAGTCGGCATAACTAAGTATGTATACTAGTTATGTATAAAATACACATGCATATTGATATATACTATTTTTGTAGATATCAAGTCGACAAACCTAAGTATATATACTGTTTATATATTATTTTTGTATACGGCCACCATCAAAATCCACATAATGACAATGCATTATATCACAAATGCATGAAGCATGTATACAAATAAGTTGATATACAAAATCCAAGCATACCATGGTGATTAAAGAAGAAATTTAGAAACAAAAAAAATAGAATAAAAATGTTTACTCTTTGATTAAGCAATCCAAGATAATCGATGAAGAATAAATTTATAAATATACCTCAAATCAATAACAAATTAAAATTAAACCTCGAAATTATTTTTGTTGAATCGACATCGAGAGATAGATGGTGGAATGCGGAGGAATTTGGTTCTGTTAGAGATGCGTTGGCGTCGAGAGAGAGAATGTATATTTTAAAAAAATATTTATATTTTTAATTTATTAAAACATTAAATAAACAATATATATATATATAATACAAAAAATACTCATTAATTTTATTTACTATCAAAATTTTTTCAACAAAATTAATGTGCGTGTAGCAAGGTACAAATGAAAAATAAATACCTGACAATTTTTATTATAATATTAATTAATCGATAAATATATAAAAAAAATATGTTTTGCCTTAAAAAAATATCAAATAGGTACAAAATTAACAAACTTCATATAATAAGACATAAATTAAAAGATTATTTGTCTTCTAGTCACTCTCCTAAATATTATAAAATACTCTTAATGTTAAAAAACATATAAAAATTTATATTTAATGGTTATAAATTTTTTAGAATTCATGTTACTTTTTACGAAGATAATATGAAATAATTTTAAAAGCATAAAATTTCATATTATTCGATATCATTAATAATTTTTAAAATTCAAAAAATTCCTTAAGTGAGAAGATAATTAAAAAAAGTAATATTTATTATTTTAATAAAAACTTGATTTTAAAAGCTAATTGTAAAAATATTACTCAATTGTTTAATTTTTATAAATTTTAGTAGGATTAAACATCTATGTATTTATTTATAATTATTATTTTATTTTTTTTAGCTTTATTGAAAAAATAATATTTTTATTATATTTCAAGATTTTTAAAATTTGTATTATTTATTTTTTTAAAAGTTTTCTATAATCATAATTTTTTTAATACTTATAATAATATTAATATTTACTAGTTTATTCGTCAATTCAGATATTTTTGAAAATATTTTCTATTTTATCATACAATGAATCAATCTACATTTAAATTAGTAGAAATTTTAATGTATGTTAATTTAATTTTTAAAATATCGAAACATTAATATACTTATTGAATTAATTATTTAATGTTATTTTAATTTAAATTATTTAGTTTCTTAATTAAAAATTTTAAAAAAATTTTTGTATACTTTTTAAAAAATTAATACATCATAAAAATAATTATTTTAGTCCTTATTAATATAATTTTTTTTATTTTTATATATTTTTAATTAATTATTTATAATATCATTTTTTTATGATTTTAAGATGAGAATGTATCTTTAAAGGATCACTCATTTATAGACCATTGACATACATTTAATAAACAAAATTAAATAAAATATTAAAACTAATAATAAATTAAAAAAATTAAATAATTAAATATTGGCTAGAGAAGTTCCATCCCTATGTTCGAAATTTAATTAGCTAGGGAAGTTCAGTCACTAAATCCGTTGCTATATTCTAGATTTAATTAGCTAGAGAAGTCCCCTCACTAAATCCATCGATATATTCCGGATTTTTTTAGCTAGGGAAGTTGCGCCACTAAAATTTGTCACTATATTCATGAAATAATTGGCTAGAGAAGTTACGTCGCAAAAATCATCGCTATATTAAGTATGTAATTAGCAAGGGAAATTCTATCGCTAAATCGATAGCTATAATTTTAGGATGTAATTAGCTAGGGAAATTATGACGCTAAAATCCATCGCTATGTTCAGTATATAATTAGCTAGGGAATTCCGTAGCGACGGAATTATGTCGCTAAAATCTGTCGCTATGTTAAGGATGTAATTAGCTAGAGAAATTCTGTCGCTAAATCCGTCATTTATTTTCAGATTTTATTAGCTAGGGAAATTCAGTCGCTAACTTCATCGTTAATTTTCATATTTTATTAGCTTGAGAAATTCTGTCTCTAAATCTGTCGCTAAACTATAGATTTTAATAGCTAGAAAACTTCTATCACTAAATTCGTCTCTAATTTCTATATATCATTAGCTAGAGAAATTCTATCGCTAAATTGGTCGCTAATTTCCATATTTTATTAGCTAGCAAAATTCCGTCGTTAAATCCATCACTATATTCATGGTTTTATTAGCTAGGAAAATTTCATCGGTAAATCCATCGCTAAATTCTAGATTTTATTAGCTAGGGAAATTCGTTCGCAAAATCCATCGCTAAACTTCAGATTTTAATAGCGAGGGAAATTTTGTCACTAACTCCGTCGTTAATTTTCGTATATTATTAGCTTGGGAAATTCCATCGCTAAATCCGTCTCTAAATTCTGGATTATAATAGATAGAGAAATACCATCACTAAATCAATCGCTAATTTCAGTATTTCATTAGCTATGGAAATTACTCCGCTAATTATGTCTCTAATTTTCGTATTTTATTAGCTTGGAAAATTCTGTCGCTAAATCCGTCGCTAAAATCCCCGATTTTATTGAGCGGAATTTACGAAAAATTATTCGTTGCTAATCCGTTGCTATTATATTTTCAAATAAAAATCATTAATCCCTTGTTATTCCCTAGCAAATCCCTCGTAATTTAGCTAGGGATTGATCCCTAGCTAAAATTTCCAAGCTAAATCGATATTTTTTTGTAGTGTGAGAAGTATCAACAATAATTTTTTTAAAAAAAGATTTTTTACTTCTTTAAAGTAAGCATCATGATAGAGGAGCTCTATGAAGACTCTAAAATGACAATGATAATTGATTTGTCTCCCTCAATACCAAATAATACTCTCAGCCTCATTCATAGATAAAACTACTAATATTTCTCTATGATATATCATTTCTTCATATGATAAATATATTATAGAGATAATCTCTTGTGTATGCATACAAGCATCATATTGCACATCATTATTCTCTTAGTTGCACATCATTATTCTCTTAGTTGCACATTTATATTAAAGTATAAACTTTTTATATATAATGGCATATGATTATATAAATTTATAATTGTTAAGATATAATGTGTTTAAAATATTTTTATAAATGTTACATATATATATATATATATATGTAACACTTTTAAAAATATTATATTGTATATATATCACAATTATATAAACATTATAAATATTATATATTTATATAAAAATTTACATGTTATATAAATGTTTATAAATATGCATAAACATTTTATACGTTATATAAATGTTATATAAACAATTATATAAATGTATAGTGTTACGTAAATGTTGTATAAATATTTATAAACATTTATACATATGTATAAATATTTATATATAATATTATATGTTTATATAAACACATCAATGTTTGTATATAATGTTATACGTTTATATATATATTATATTAGCGTATAAACATTTATATATAATGCCATATGATTATAAAAATGTTAAAATGTTTATATATAATATTGTGTTTATAATATTTATATAAATATTATATTGCTACAAATCGGGCATACTATTTTCCAAAATAGTATACCTCTCATGCTATCGTGTTTTATAAATAGATTTTTTTTTGTTTTTTTATTTTTTTTCAAATCATGAAATATATAGGAGGAATAAAAGTATTTTTTGAATTTACCAGAAGTAGAAATATTTTATTTTGATATATTTTTTAATATGAATATTTACTTATTTAAGTACTTTTGAAAAAAATATTATTATAATACACCATTACATAATTTCCCTACGCCTAATAACATCTAACAATAATAAAAAAATATTTTCAAACAGAATTAAACTAGTAAAAAAAAGATTTACTAATCAGTATCACCATGAGTAGGTCATATTTTATATTTAATTGAGGATGGTATTTTTTTTACATGAAAAAAATTAATTGTTTCTTTAATTTTATCAAAATAAAAGAGATTGTTAAAAAAACATGAACAATATCAAATTAAATGAATTTGATTTTATCAAGATTATACGATATCAACAATCCTTTTCACAAATTATGAATATTCTTGATTATATGAGTATTCTAATTTGAGTTGGTCATATGTTTTAAGCAAAAAATAAATAATTTATATAATTTTTAAAATATAATCTTTAAATATTATCTCTTGATAAAATAAAAATTTATTATATTTTAACATTACACAAAGTTAACTTGACAATTCAAGTAGCACAACTTGAGTAGGTATCCACTTGCAAACTAAGCAACATAGATCTTGGTTGAGTATTTTCAGCCTACTAAATTAATGTGAGCAACCAAACATTAGGTGATATTAGTTTTTCCTAACTTAATTGCAAATTAAACTAATAAATATTTTGGATTTACCCAAAATATTATCTCTAACACAAGTACAATAAAGTGTCAAAACTTCCATCACTTGTAAACTCTTTTGAAACATACACCAGAAAATATATGATTTCTTGTTAATTAAATTGTTCATGAATAAATAAACCATATTGTATTAAATAATAATTTAAACAATAAAATTTAAGAGAATACTGACATTTCATCCTATGCATTATTTGTGATTAGCTAGCATTCATACAAATTTTATATAATCCTAATATCAATTTTTTCTCTAGTAAGATTGGTATTTATGTTGTATGTATGCCAACTTATATGGATGTTGAGATTATAGTTAAACTATTTTTCATGGTTTACAGTGTTGTACATAAAGGTTCACCAACCTATTTCTAATTTTTAAATATCTATAACCTAATTTATGCATATTTTATTTAAAACATTTACATTCGAACATGTTATAGAACTAAAAATGCTTGTATCATTTACCATGGAAAAATAAGCAATTCGATCAGCCCAACACCAACACTCTTAACTTCTCGTGTTACAAAAGTAATATCATGAAATCAAACTTCAGTTTAAAAATGAAAGATGGACAAAAAGTAGACACTTAATCACACTAACCTAGGTCAAAAGAAAAGTTGCCCATGAAGCAAATGCAACAAATATTAGGTGTAGTGAATAAACTAATTATTTCAAAAGGATATAGGAAAATTGAACAAATTCAGTATCTTGGTATAATAAGTAATCAACATGTAATTATAGTTTTGAGTAGGTATGACTTGACCTGATTATTTTATCTTAGATGACTTTAATTATTAGATCATTATAGATTAAATTACACAACTCGTTGATTTGAAGACTTTGTAGAGTAATTGCTTATAATAATATCTTGTATTTTATCTTTATTATTGATTTATATAATATAAGTGTTTTTTATTGGTACATTTTTATAAAATAAAAAAGAATTATTTTTTTTAATATTATAAAGATCTACTATTGAATATGTAGAAATCAAAGAGAAGAAGAATATTCATGATACTTAATATGAAAATTACATATAAACAATACTTTTATATAATAGATAAATGCTATTGAAGCAGTCTATATGTTATGAGTTTTCATCAACATAACATAACAAAATAATAATAATGTAATAAGCTAAAATAGAGGTGGCAAATAGGTCATACCAGGCCAACATGATCTATTTTTTTGAGGCTCAACTAGACCACAATGTGGTGTCGAGCACATCATGCTTTTTAGCATGGGACATGTCGTGCTAGCCCGACAACAAACAAAGGTGTCTGGCAAGGCTTGTTGTCCTGGGGCAAAATGGAACTCGTTAGATTGGTTTTGGCTCAGGTTAAACATTAACATGTGGCTAACTCATGCTAGCTTGGGGTTGTTTTGACTGGGATCTATTCTCTGACCTCTTGGCTACTTATTATATCTATATATATTTATTTGAGAAAAAAAATAAAAATAATATTATAAAAAATTATAATGTATTAATATTTAAACCACATTATATATGATTATCAATGTAAAAAAGTATATTAAAAATATATACAAGTCTAAAAATGTAAATATAAATGCTTATAAAAAATACAATAAACAGATTATAAAATAAAATATATGATAGTGTAGAGGTAGTGTTATAAATCACATGGTTTGGTTTGAATAATCACATCTATAAGTTTTGGTTTCATTATTTTTGTTATGTCTTTAGATTTTATCTTAAAGACTCATTCATGCTTTCTCCTAATTATTTAAGCATGATAAAGATTCAATAATATTTGATTATAACCTAATCTTTCTATCTAAAATTATATTCATAATAAAAAACTTTGATGTTATACTAGATATTTGAGGAGTTAGTATATCATGTTCAAATATAATCTAAGATAACAGGAAAAAAATGTATTTGTATAATTTTTACCTATTCCATTTATTAATTTTTTTGTAATTATTAGATAAGATGAAATAGTAACTAATATTCAAATATCTTGATAACTTATTCATATTTAGATGACTTTTTATCAATTTTCTTTAGCTAACAGGATGAAAAAATTAATCTTCAAATATGATATTGATCTCCATATTTAGATAATCACTAAAAATATCATATTTATTTTTATAATATTTAAATAAATTATATAATTATTCTTAAATTTTATTTTAAAGTTCGTATAGTCAATTTATGAAAATTGATATAAATTTGATAATATTATTATTCTTTTGATCTTAATCCTATGATTTATATAAGCAATTAAGTAGTAAAGAAATAAAATTAAAGATTAATATTTAAAGTATTTTTTTTATTTTAATTGTATTCAAAAATGAATATTCTTTATATTTGTTAAATATATTATTCATATTGCATATATACCCAAGTATAATGTATGAGCATTTGTAGATGAATTCATATTCATCATTTTATAGAAGATTATTATAAATATTAGAAAGTAAAATCTCATGTCTAGTATGAGTCATTGATTATTATTTTATTAGTATTTTTTCTTAACATAGTTAGATATTTTATAATGATAATTAACACTTAATTATATAATTAGATATGTATGATTTCAATGATGCTTGATATCTAGTTGAAATTTCTTCTTTTTATGCCTACAAACTTACATAGTCTATTAACATTTATATTTTATTATATATTCTAATAGTTTAATATATTTTTTATATGTTTTAATGAGTGAAGTTAATTTTTATGTTGTTTTATACTATTAAGTTTATTATATGATACATATCTCAAACGTGAAAAATCTCACGCTACAAGAAAATATTGATTTAGCTAAGGAATTGTCCCTAGCTAAATGTGATTTTTCTTGTAGTGAATGTGCCTTTGTCTGATCCTATATTATGTCATATTATTGTTGGGAACTTTAATATCTTATTATTACTCATCTTGATTTTGTTTATATTGTTCATGTTGTTGATTTTTTGCTTTCTCTATAAGAAATAATTATCTATTTCTCTATCTTCAATTAAAGTAGAGTATTACGCAATGATATTTACTGCAATAGAAATTATGTGTGGTTATGTTAGTTATTTTCATATATGAGAGTATTGCTTTCTCACTCCATTATTATATATTGTGATTACAAGAGTGTTATTCAAAATATTCATAAATTAGTCATTAATGAATGAATCATTCACATTAAAATTGTTTGTCATATTACACATTATCATCTCAAGTATGACACCATCACTTTATTTTTGTTTTGTTTTTTTTTCTTCCTTATAGCTTGTAGATTTCTTTATTAAGTTGTGTTCAAATTTTCATTCTCATTTTCTAGTTGACAAACTATTAATGCTTATAATTGGTGCATTATG
The DNA here is from genome assembly GCA_029783825.1 of Sapria himalayana. NCBI lineage: Eukaryota > Viridiplantae > Streptophyta > Magnoliopsida > Malpighiales > Rafflesiaceae > Sapria > Sapria himalayana. The sequence continues at coordinate 62,232 of JAREIK010000707.1, read as the reverse complement.
AGTTTGAGGGAATGCTAAATAACTATATATATATATATATATATAGAGTTATTTGTTAAATATGGACCTAGTATTTGAAGAATTAGTCTTCTGGGTGGTTAATCTTTTTAATATCTTGTATTTAAGAAGTTGAATTACTTCACTTGTATAGTATACATGAATAGATGATTATGTGTAATTAATAAAATCAAAAAATTAAATCATAAATTATTATGTTCAATTTTCAATTTGTCACACAAATCACTTATGTTGCTAGGTCGACATAGTTCTGCATGTTTTCCCTCATTAACTTTCAATTGAGTCCCCATCGTCGATGTGCCGACACCAGTCGAAATGTATAAATGGACATGCAACAAGCTAATGATGATGGCGGCCACTTTTGGAGTGGTCCGGCAACCCGGGCTAAGGAGAGCCAGCCTAAGGCTGGTGCAATCAACACTGGTCTTTCATAAATCCATTGTATCAGAATCAAATTATGACAACAATGATATAAGTGATGATAGTTATAGCAAGGATGATGCCTAAGATGAGGAATACCTTGGAAGCCTATTCAGTAAGGGAAGATCCCACAAGAGACAGTCAACTCCTCAATCTAAAGCCTCTAAAAAGGTATATTCACTATCATATGATTTTCGCATGTGTTTTGCATGTATTTCAACAAAAAGGATCCTGTTGCTCTAAAATATGTACGCTTTCGTGTCTGGAACAATGTAGATGTTAATGGAAAATTGTAGCGACTTTGTATTTTGACCCGAAACACCTAAACATAATTTGTTATATGGGACCTATGACTATGACAGCTAGTTGTTTTATCAACTTCTACTTAATTATAAAAGGCCATTAAGTAATTCACTTTCTTTACAAGTTTGAAAATATCAATAGTATTCTTTGATTTGTTTTTTTATCCAACAGCTGAAGCGGTCACCAGTAGCAAATATAACTCATAAAAAGAATTTGACAAGTAATGGCATAATAGATGATCAGTTGGTGTATAACATGGGAGCATCACCAAGAATTCCCAATCAAAGGCTAGAAGAGAAACTCATGGCTGAGATCTGAATGCTTGTTTTTTATATTGTCCTAAAATACACACACATAAAAACATCATTTATGTGCAATATGTGTATATTCTATCAAATATTGTGTGCACAAGGGATACATTTTATAATTTTATAATATATGATCTTTGCAATTTATAGAGTAATGATAAATGTGCCAAGGTTTCAAAATTTTCTGGCACATCAGATTTATACGAGCACATGTCTTATAGAATGCATAGTTATTTTAAAAGTTTGAAAAAAATCTTCATGTTTCAAATATTAATTATAAAAGTTTGAAGTATGGAGTTAACGGAAGATCACAAAATAAATCAATATGATACATAAAAAGGGAGACTGGTACAACATATCAAATACATTACTATCAAATAAGTGTAATTTAAATGGTATCTTATATTTATTGAATTTTTTTATTTTTTTATATTCACAGATAAATATAGATTATTTTAATGAGAAAAAATTTGTCATAGATAAGATATGTAGTTGATATATGTACTTTGAGTTGATCCTTTGACTTATATTGTAATGAATATTTTGATTGACTAAAATATTAGATTTATGTTTGATCTGATTTATTTACCTAACTCTCACATATTAGAAAATCATATGTAAGATTAATTATCTGATTATTATAATATCAGATATAATTATTATAATAAGCATAATTAATAAATTATTTAGATTTTTATTATAGATTCAGATAGATGCAGCTTATCATATACTAAAGGAAGAGATGAAATTTTTAGGGCCTAGATATCTTTTAGGGATCAATGCTTTTACAATTATTCGAGCATTCATATTTAAGTTGGTATTTTATATATTTGAAAAATAATAAATAAATAATTATTTTGGGATTTAATATAGATGCATAATTAAATCTGATGATAATGATCATAAGTGAGATATTTTAGATTAATTATTTATTTGAAGAGATTGAATATTATCTTGTTTCTCTTTTTATTTTTTATTATAATAATTAGATAATGATATATAATATTAATTTTGATGCTTCAAGAGAAAATAAAGTATATAAAATGAATTATTTTTTTTTCAAAAAAATAAGATTTAAGATTATATTATGCGTATAATTTATGTTTATATAATAAATTAACTAGCAAAAAGTTTTCATGAAGGTATTGAATAAATCTCAACAATTTTTTAAAAATTTGATATCATGAGTATTTGTTCATCAATTTCTAGTGGATATTATATTTTGTTATTTATTTTGATAAATAAATTTATTAAGAATTTCTCAAGTGATTATTCTTAGGTGTATAATGATAAATAATATTATTAAGAAATTTTCATGATAATGATATATAATATTTATTTTGATATTTTACTAGCAAATTAAATATATAGAAAATAAATTATTATTTTTTTCAAAAAAAAAGATCTAAAATGATATTATGTGTATATTTTATGTTTATATAATAAAATTACAAGTGAATATCGTTACGAAAGACTTGAATAAATTTCAATTTATTTTTTTTTAAAAAATTGATATTATAAATATTTGTTCATCAATTTGAGGATGTTGCATTGTGTTTATGTTATTTTATACTTTATACATGAGCTGTTAACATGTGAGTAGATACAATCCAAGTTGAGATTTTATATACTCATTGTACATATTTTATTATTTTTTGAGTTATTTTTTTGCTAATTCATATAATTTTGAGTATAACATCTTATCCTCAAAGAGGTTGTCTCGTAAGTATTGATCATATGACCGTTTAAATACTAATATTTGTTTTCATAATAACTTTGAAGTTAAATCTGTTTATCAGAGAATAATATATTAAGATGATTTATCACTTAAAAAATTTGTGTATTACATAGTCTCTTCAAACACAGTCTCTACAAAGATATTTATCTCTTTTTATATATCTTGTTAAAGCAAGAGTCTTATGTACTTGGGTGTGAAATTGATCTCCATATATATCTTATCATATCTTAATATTTGGAACCATTTAAAATATGAAGTCTATCTAAGAAAATAAATTGTACTAGTATATTATCTTGACAGTCTTACCTCAAAAGATTGAAGAGATTGTGCATAAAAAATCTTGAATTCAAGACTTACTATTCTTAAAGTTTGGACAAATTTTTGTCATCGCATAAAGATATGATATCTTATTAGATAGAAAAGTATATCTAATTTAACATTTGAATAAGTGATGAAGTTGCAGACCAAATGGAAGAACATAGTAATCCATTATTTGAATTCCACAAGAATTTGAAAATTGGATTTTAAAATATATAAATTACTATAAACACTTAAGTAATCTCTCATTTATAAAGATTTTTTGATAAATATATAAAATAAGTGTTTTAAATCTTTATGTCTAAGTATATTCCATGCTAATTCATAAGATTTTTAAATTTGAAATAAGATTATTAATCCTATTTTGTTTTAATATCATCAAATCATATCCCCCTTCAATTATTAATCTTCTCATTCAACAACATCTTTCAAATGATATCAATTCTCACCTGCTTTATCCACTACAAACTCTTCACAAGGAAGCATCTTTAGATAATTTGAATGCTAGAGTGGATCAATTGATACAGGTGAAACTATTTTTTTGGTTTTTTATTGCATCCCTTCCTGGTGTTTTGCTTCAAAACGAACCCCTCACTATGCAGGAACTTGTTGCTAAATTCAAATCGATACTAAAAATGTAGGAAGACATGAATGCTTTTAGCAATATTTGGCGCAAAATTTCATGAATTCAGAAGACCAACGAATCAAACTATGTTGCCCTTGGGACCATGTAATGTGCACCAACAAATATGAACTATGAACCCTTTTTTTAAAGAATTTACTTGTTTCTGAATTGCTACATTTTTATCATTTAAAAAAAACCTCATCAATTGCCTATGTAATACTTGTGTATCTTCAAATTAATAAGAATCTTAATGTTTTTTAAGTTGATAATCAGTTTGTGATTCATTTGTTGTGTCTGCTCAATTGTTGGCATAATCTCATTTTGCTAGGTTTAAGTTTTTGAATTCTTATGATTACAGTGCACATTGATCAAATATTCAGACTCACTCAAAGGCCAATGTACAGTTTAAGAAATCATCACTTAAATGCAAAATAGATTTTAGTCAGAATTCGTGTAGTGGTATTCTTCTATTCTATGATTGTTGCTTTATTTGCAAATCAGCGCTATCTCGGTAAGAAAGACATTAACTCTCATGAGTTGGCAATTGCAATTCCACTCTCTAAAACTTATTACAACTACCGATCATAAGTGATGGAAGGTTGTATTTTCAAATCCCTTGTGCATTTTCAAATCCACTTTTTATTATTATTAAAATGCTTGAATTGCTTTACACTTGCATTAAAACATATGGCAGGTTGATATTTTAACATAGTTATACTTGTCCATCCATGCATATAAGCTTGGTTAAGGTTCATAGAAAGTAGAGAAAAAATACACAAGGAATTGATGTGAGCTGGCATGATTTTATGATTGATTCTATTGTATGACTATATTTTTGCTTGATTATATTAGAAATATGGTTTAATGAAAGTGATGAGATTTCATTACTCAGTGTGATAGTGCTTTTCATCTCTCTGCCAAATCATGTTGTTCTATCTTACAGGAAGCCCAAGCTGCTAGTTGTAGGATACTCTTTTAAAATGTAACATTGGTGATTATTTGACATGTGATTATTTGATTGTAATTTGTGTAAGTGTAATTATCCTAGTTAATTTTGATCATAACATACTTGAATTATCTTTTTGTTATTGAAATATTTTATAATATGTAATGTTGTGTATGTTGTTGATCTCTCCATTTATTCTTTTTTTAAGCTTTTGGATAATTTAGCTAGTGAAAATATAAAAGTGAATTGGAGGAACTAATTTTGCTTGAATTTGATTGCTTATACTTCATTCACCATTACTATTCCAATATGTAGGCTTGTTTTTCTATTCCCTCATTACTCATATTGCTTGTATGTGTCCCTTGCAGATTTTGTTGTCAAATTTGTGTATGTGACAGGTAGTGGAGATAGAATGTGAATCAGCCACCATGGTGGAAAGATGGGCGAGTTAGATTCTTACGAGATTGAAGGAGGAGAAACAAAGGGTGAATTTGCTTCAAAATCTGACAAAGTTTTAGTTCTCCTGTGTAAGCAACATCGCCCTCCCAAATAGAGCAATTATGCCGTAAAATTCCTCTCCCACAAAAAACAATTATTATTATGTTTTTATTTCATTCCATGTCTTGTTCAACCATCAACGTAGTGCTTGAGATTGCCTGCAGTGAATAGGGAGCTAGGATGGTAGCCATGGAGAGTTTTAGCAAAAATGCCAAAAAATTACTCGGCCGCCTCGCTCTCATTTATACAGTTCTCTCTCTCTCTCTCTTAGTTCATTTCTTCTGAAACCAGTATCTACCAACTAGGTTTTTGGCCACATGACTCATCAAGCTTCAATCACGACAGAACTGATTGAGATTATCTCTGGAGCTTCTACACTAAATCATTAAATGCTTCTTTGGAAACAAATGGTTTTTTTACCGTGTTTCCTTGATCAAAATTATATAAAAAAATATTTCTGATTTTCGGAGCACTGCATTGCGGGACCGAAGTGGTAATCGAGAATCAAACGGGTGAGTTCAAGTAAGCTTCTTACGTGCTTCACCTTCGTTAATGTATTATATTCTGTAAAAAATTGAATGTAAACAGCACATGCATTATATTTCATTCATTTTATAGCAGGCACAACAACTCACACAATGGAAGTTGGCTTGCCAGAGCAGCAACAGCGAAACTTCCAGCAAGATGATGCCACGGAGAAGCTCAACCAGGCAATACTACTGCAACTCAACTTGTAGGAAGTGAAGTCTAGAACCATCAGACTTTACAAAGCAATTAGTCATATTCTAGAGGACTTCGATGCTTACTCCCGAAAAAAAACAAGTTTTTCTCAACCTAATAATCCCTCTTTAATGCATATTCAGATGCACAAACACCAACTATAAGAAAGAAAATATTGGACTATTGGAGTGGGTGTTGTATGTTTACAATGCAATTGAAATACATTCTGCAACCATGAATAACCAAAATGTTGAAGAAAAAATGTTTTAGAATTGACTATTACTAATTGTAGCAATTGTTCGAGGACTACAGGCAATAGATATAACTCTAAGATGAGTCCATTTTAGTTGTTTGCTCTATTTTTGCACAAAGCTAGTTCAACGCAGATGTCTGGTTCAATATGAAAATGGCTCTTGCACAAATAGGATTATCCAGATCTAAAACTGTCATAAGGTTATAGCGGATAGCTGGAGGTTCTATTCTTCCACACATTAAATAACATGAAAAGTGTAAGTATATGTTCATTGATTCAATCGTAAGCTTCATTATTATCTTTTTTTTTCTTGTAGGAAAAAACTATTGAGTGCAATTGATGTGCACCTTGCTGATGTGAAACAAAATAGGTTCTTTGATTCTGAAAATGCATCATCTGCTAGTTTCAACTTGAAAACTAAATCAGAGCTACGACTCTTCTCTGATCAAGTTGGTGCTCCTCGATTGCAAAAAGCTCCCTTGGTAATGAACTAAAATGTGCATGTCAGTCCTTCCTTTTTTTTATGACTTATGGTGAAAAATGTTATTATTATGTTATTTTATATTGCATGTAACTTTCATTAATCAAAATTGGGTCAATCATCCATTTGCTGCACGCCAACTAGAAAATGGCTTCATACCCTTTTAAATATTTTTCTCATTATAGGAAAAAAATTCTGGTAGTGGCATGCAGCGGCAGCACCGGCAGGGGGGGGGGGCAGCAGTAGAGGCTGCCGTAGTGGCCAGTGGCTATAGTGGTCAGTGACTGCAGTGGCGACAACAGCGGTGGTGGCATCGGCAGCACCGGCGGCAGCCATAACTACAGAAATAGTGGTTGTTGTAGTTGTGACATTGGTAGCGGTAGCAGTAGTGGCAGCGGTGGCAGCGGTGGCACCGGCGATAGTGGCAGTAGTAGTAGCAGGGGCGGCAGCGACAACGGGAGCAGTAGGAATGGCAACATATGTAGTATATACATATAGTCAGTATATAAGTACATATAATTCCGTAGTATTTTATCTACATATATACTAAGTATATATGTACTCAGTATATATGTACACATAATACTGCAATTTATATGTACAAATACTACAGTAATATATGTACGAGTGAAATGCTAGTATCTATATACATATTTACTACAATAATATATATTAATCAAAACATAGTTTTTTTAAATTTATTTTGATTTGATTTAGTGGTTTAATTTTCTTACAGATTTGGCACTGCATTGTTTCCCATACAAAACTTGTATAAGTGAAGGGATTTTTTAACAGACATGAAGCACCGTGAGTCAGACAGCTTTTTCACAATAGAAAATTGGTGATCAGAGGAGCAGAGGGAGAGAAAGCAATGTCAATGAATTGATAAATTATACTTTATGCACAATCGGCAGATACATTGATTAATAAGATGTAATATAATTTTTGATATTTTGTTGTTTAGTTATTTAAAATATTGTATTAGAATAAGTTATTAAATGAATTATTTTTTGTTGAATTTAAAATTTTCATTTATAGTTTCTGTTTTTATTAAATTTAATATAAAAATATTAAATTATTTAATTAAATTTTAGTTTTAGCTGTATGACAATCAACTTTAATTTGTGTTTTTTCATGTCTATAATAATTATTTTTATATATCTGTGAAAATGTTTATGTGGCTCCTAATTTTTTAGGTGGAGTTATAACTATTATAGGTATGTAAAAACCTATTATCAGCAGCAATAGCACGACTACAGCGGTGGAAGTGGTGGCAGTGGCTATAGTGGTGGCGGAAGTAGCAATGGGGACTATAGCTGTGGCAGCAGTAATGGAAGGAGCGGCAGCAGTGGGAGCGGCAGCGGCATTGGCGAGAGCGGCAGTGGTGGGAGCGGCGACATTGGAGGTAGCGATAGTGGTTGCAGCAACGGCTACGGAAAAAGCAGTAGCAGCACTGGAAGCAGCGGCAACACTGGAAGCAGCTGCAGCACTGGAAGTAGCAGCAGCAACAACAACATCACCAGCGGCGGTGGCATCAATGGTGACGGGGGTAGTAGTGGAGGCATCGGCGGCAGCGGCTGCAGTGGTAGCACCAGAAGTGAGGGCATTGGCAGTAGACCCAGCAGTGGATAACAGTGGTAGTGGCAAGCGACAATAGCAGTAGTAGCGGCGGCGACATCGATGGCATTGGCGGCAGTAGAGGCCACGGCGGCAATGGCGACAATAGTATTGGTATTGGCAGTGACACCGGCAATGGCAGCAGCAACATGAGCGGTAGCGAGAGCAGCAGGAAGAGCACCAAATGAGGTATATACGTACGAATAAAGTCATTATATACGTACATATAATACTACAGTATTTTATGTAATATATACTGAGTATATTTGTACTTAGTTTATATGTACACATAATACTGATGTTTTTATGTACATATACTATAGTATTATATGTAAGAGTGAAATGCTAGTATATATTTACATATATACTGCAGGATTATATATGGATCAAAACATAACTTTTTTTTAATTTGACTGAGTGGTTTAAATTTCTTACAGATATGATATCGCATTGTTCCTCATACAAAACTTTTATAAGTGATGGAAATTTTCACTAGACATTATGTACCGTGACTAGGACAGCTTTGTTGTAGTAGAAAGAAGATGATCAGAGGAGCACATGGAGAGAAAGCAAAGTCAATATATGGATATATTATACTTTATGCACTGTCGATAGATACATTGATGAATAAGATACAATTAAATTTTTTTATTTTTTTGTTTCAAAAATGTAAAATATTGAATTAGAATAAAATATTAAATGATTTTATTTTTTGTTTATTATAAATTATTTATAGTTTCATTTTTTTAATTCAATTTGATATAAAAATATTATATTATTTAATTAAAAAATTTTAAAATAAATTAAATTCTATAATTATTTTTGAAAGTAAAATAGCTAGGGAAAAATCCCTTGCTAAATTAGCAATGGAAAATTCCCTTGCTAAATTAGCAATGGAAAAATCCCTTGCTAATTTAGCTAGAGAAATATTAAAATTAGCGACAGATTTACATCGCATTTATTTAGCTAGGGACTATATCCGTAGCTAAAATTTATAGACTAGTACTTTAGCTAGGGAATAATCCATCATTATTTTCATTTAGTGACGGAAATTCTCATTTACCTTGCTAATTTAGCTATGGAATCTATCTTTTTTAGCAAGAGATTTTTCCATTGCTAAATATTTAGACTGGGACAATTTCCGTTGCTAAATTTTAGCAAGAAGTACTTTAAATAAGGAACTAATTCGTCGGTAATCCATCGCTATATCCTTTTTAGCGATAAAAAAAGCCCATTTAGCTAGGGAATTGTCCCTAGATATATGGGATTTTTATTGTAGTGATACATAGATAAGTAGATAGATAGATAGATAAATATATAGATATATAGATAAATAGATAGATAGATATATAGATAGATATATAGATAGAAAATAGATAGATAGACACATATATAGATAGATATATAAGAAGACAGATAGATAGACAGATAGTAGATAAATAAATAGACAAATATATAGACATATAGATAGACACATATAAAGACATATTGGTAGATAGATTGACAAATAGATAGTCCTATTGATAGATAGATAGACAGACAAATAGAAAGATAGATAGATAAACAGATAGATAGATAAATAGACAGACATATAGACAGACAAATATATAGACACGCAGCTAGATAGATAGAAAAATAGATAGACACAAATAGAGATAGATAGATAGATAGATAGATAGTTAGTTAGTTAGTTAGATAGATAGATAGATAGAAAATTAGATAGACAGATAAAAAGATTGATAGATAAACAAATACATAGAGAGACAAATAGATGGATAGATTGATAGACAGATATATAATTAAATGGACAGATATATATAAACAGACAGACAGATAGATTTAAATATAGATAGATAGATATATAAACAAAAATATAGATAGATAGACAAATAGTTAGATATATAAATAGACTTATAAATAGATAGATAGAAATATATATATATATATATATATATATATATATATAGATAAACAGATACTTAGACACATAGATAAACACATATATAGATAGATTGATATATAGATTGATATCCAGATAGATAAATGGATAGATATGTGGATAGATAGATGGATTGATTAGACGGATAAGATTTATTGTAGATAGATACACACACACACACACACACACATCTAGATAGACATATAAAAGACATTATAAAAAGACATAATAGATAGAACAATAAATAGATAATAGCGAGATTAATAGATAACTCGTACAGTATATATATTATTATATATATATAGATTACTAGATAGATAAACAATAGATAGATCGGACCCAGAAAGATAGATAGATAGATAGATAGATAAATAGATAGATAGTTAGTTAGATAGATAGAAAGACAGACAGATAGATAGTTAGTTAGCTAGTTAGTTACATAGATAAATCGATTGTAAGATAGGCATACAGATATATAGATCAATATCCAAATGAGATAGATAGATAAACAAATAGAAAGTCAAATTAGCTGATAGATAGATAGTTAGAATATTAGTTAGACAGAAAGTTAGACATATAGATTTATTGACAGACATACATACATACAGATAGATAGATAGATAAACAGACATATAGATTTACAAATAGTTAGAAAACTAGATTGAAAGATAGTTATATAGCTAGATATATAGATAGTTAGACAGATAGATATATAGATATATACACAGATAGTTAGATAGATAGATAGAAAGAAAGATATATTGATGGACAGATAGATATATAGAAAGATAAGCGTATAGATAGACAGATTGATAAATAGAAAGATTGACAAATATAAAAATATATAGTTAGATGGATAGATAAACATACAGATATACAGATAGAATGAAAGATAGATAGATAGAGAGACAGACAGACAGATAGATTGATTAATTATTTGATAGAAAGATTAATAGATAGGTTGATATATAACTTGATATACAGATTAATAAATAGATATACAGATAGATTAATGACAAATTGATAGACAAATTGATGCATAGATACAAAGACAAATTGATAGTTAGATAGATAGATTGATTGATATATATAGACAGATAGATAAACAAATAAATCAATAGATAGATAGATAGATTGATAGATAAACAGATATATAGAAAGATAGAAAGATAGATTTATATACAGATAAATAGCTCGATCAATAAATTGATTAAAAGATAGACCAATATATAAATAGATAGATAGACATATATATATATATATATATATATATATATACATATAGATACACAAATATAGTGAGATATACATAGATAAAGGGATAGATGGATAGAGAGATAGACAGATAGAAAGTCAGATAGAAAGATAGATTGATTGATATATTGACAAATCAACACATAGATATATAGTTAGATATACAAATAGATAGATAGATATATATACAATTATAAAGATATAAAGATAGATAGATAGACAAACAAATAGATAGACATATAGATAGACTAATAAATAGAAAGGTACATAGATAGATATATACATGGTTTGATAGATAGATATTTAGAAAGACAAATATATAGTAGTTAGAAAGATAGATCAATAGATAGATAGATAGATAGACGAAAAGATAGATAGATCGATAAACAAATATATAGAGAGTCAAATAGATAGATAGATATATAGATATACATATAAATAGAAAGAAAGATAGACAGATAGATATACAGACACTGAAATAGAAAGATATATACATATATAGACACTGATAGAGAGAGAGATAGACAAATATATAGATAGACTAATAGATAGATACATAGATAGATAGACAAACAAATACAGAGATTTAGACAAACCGATAGATAAAAAGATAGATAGATTGACAATTAGACAATTAGATAGACTAATGATAGACAAATATATATACAAATAAATAAATAGACAGATAGATAGGCAGATAGATAATCAGATAGATAGACAGATATACAGACTGATAAATAGATAGATATATAGATCGATAAATAGACAAATAGACTTATAGATTGACATACAAATAGATATGTAGATATATAGAGAGACCAATGAATAGATAGACAGATAAACAAATAGATAGACAAACTGATCGACATGTATATATATAGATAGATAGATAGATAGAAAGATAAATAAACAAATACACATGCAAATAAAAAGTCCGATAAAAAGATATATAGATAGAAGAATATACAAATGGAAAGACAGAAAAATTGATAGATAGATACTTGATACATGCATAGATGGATGAATAGATAGTTTGATATATAGACGAATAGATAGAAAAATAGATAATTATATATATAGAAAATGGATAGACCGACAGATAAATAGATGGATAGAAAGATGGATATATAGATAGCCAGATAGATATATAAATACATAAATAAATAGATAGATAGATAGATTGATTGATTGAAATATATATATATATATATATATATATATATATATATATATATATAAACAGATAGATAGACAGAAATATAAATAGGTAGAAAGACAAATAGATAGACAGATAGATAGACAAATTGATAGATAGATAGATAGATAGATATAAAGAATCAGAGAAAAAAAGATAGATAGATAGACCCATAGATAGAAAGATAGATATAAAAAAAGATAGATAGATAGTCAGATAGATAGATAGATAGACATAGAAATTAAAACAGATAAATATATTAATTATATATAAAGATAGAAAGATAGATATAAAAATAGATCGATAGACAAATAGATAAATAGACAGAATGATAGATAGAATGATATATATATATATATATATATATATATATATAGACAAATTAAAAGATAGATAGATATATAGATACATAGACACATAAATGATAGATAGAAATATAGAAAAACAAATAGTCTAACATATTCAAAGACAAATAGAAAGACATATTGAAATAAAAATAAATAGATGGATAGAAAGACATATAAAAAGACATATAGATATTTTGATAGATATATCGATAGAAATATAAATAGATAAATATACATATAGACTTAAAGATAGATTGATAGATATATAGATAGATATATAGATAGAAAGATGGATTGATAGAGTGATAGATAGTATTTTAGATAGATTGATAGATAGATTGATAGATAGATGAATAGAGATTGATAGATAAATGGATGGATCGATAGAGAAATAAATAGATACATAAAAATAGATAGAGAGATTGATATATAGATAGATAGATTGATTGATTGATTGGTAGTTCAATAAAATTATAGATAGACAGATAAATACACAGATGGGTAGATAGATAGATAGATAGATATATATATATATATATATATATATATAGATAATAGATAGATAGACACATAGATAGATAGATAGATAGAATAGGAAGACAAATAGATAGACATATAAGAGATAGATATATATACAAATATATAGACATATAGTTATACACATATAAACACATATTGACAGATAGATTGACAAATAGATGGTCATATTGATAGATAGATAGACAGATAGATAGATAAATAGACAATAGATAGATTGATAAATAGATAGACATATAGATAGAAAAATATATAGACACACAGGTAGATAGATAGAAAAATAGATAGACAGACATAGATATAGATAGATAGAAAGATAAATAGATAGATAGTTAGATAAATAGATAGATAAATAGACAAATAGACAGACCGATAGAAAGATTGATAGAAAAATAAATAGATACATAGAAAAATAGATGGATAGGTTGATAGATAGATAGACAAATAATAGATAGATAGATAGATAGATTTAAATATATAAAACTAGATAGATAGATAGACAGATATATTAACAAATAGATAGATAGATAGACAAATAATTAGTTAGATAAATTGATAGATAGATAGATATATAGATAGAAAGATAGAAAGAAAAAAAGTTATATAGATAGATAGACTAATAGACTAACAGATAAATAAACAAATAAACAAATAGATAACTAAAAAAATAAACAAATAAACAAATAAACAAATAGAAAGACAAACTAATAGATAGACATTTAGTCGAAAGATAGAGTGATAGATAGATAGATATACATATAGATACACAAAAATATAGATAAAAAAATAGATAGACAAATAGAGAGAAAGGAAAATAGATAGATATATAGACAGACAAATAGTTAAAAAGGCAAATAGATAGATATATAGATAAAAAGTTAGAAAAATTAGATAGAAAAGCAGATAGTCAGATTAATTAACAAATAAATAGACATATAGATAGATAACTAGCTAGAAAAACATATAGACAGATAGGTTGAAAGATAGATAGATAGAAAGAAAGAAAGATAAATAGATAGACAAAATGATTAAAAGATAGAATAAAAGATAAATAGAACGATAGATTAAAATCCATATATAAAGTTGGATAGGTAGACAGAAAGATAGTCTGATAGATAGACAAATAGATAGATAGATAAATAAATAGATAGATAGATAGATAAATAAATAAATAGATAGATAGATAGCTGGATAGATCAACAGATAGATATACAGAAAGATATATGGATTAATAGATTGATAGATAGTCAGATAGAAAGTAAGATAAATAGAGGGATAGATAGATGAATAGATTGACTAATAGATTTTTTTAAGATAGATAGGTATATAGATACATAGATAGATAGATAGTCAGATAAACATTTAGGGCAATAGATTAATAAAAAGATAGCTAGACAAATAGATAAATAGATGGATACACCGACAAACAGATAGATAGAGAGAGAGATATATATATATATATATGTGTGTGTGTGTGTGTGTGTGTGTGTGTGTGTGTAGATAGATAGACAGGCAGATAGACAAATAGAAAGACAAATAGATATGCAGATAGATTAATAGATATATAATTAGATAGATAAATAGATATGAGATAAATAGATAGATAAATAGATAGACAGACAGATAGATAGATATACAGATTGATAGACATATATAAAAATAGATAGATATATAGATATATAAATAGATAGACAGATAGATAGATAGGTTGATAGATATATAAATAGATAGATAAATAAACAAATAGATAGGCATGTATATAAATTGTAAAATAGACATATAGATAGATAGATATATAGATATATATATATATATATATATCTAGATAGATAAACATATAGATAGACAGACATACAGACAGACAGATTGATAGATAGACTTATAGAAAGAGTGATAGATAGATCGATAGATAGGCAGATATATAGATATATAGAGAAATAGACAAACAGATAATTAGATAGATAGATAGATAGATATATATATATATATATATATATATATATATAGTTAGACAAATATATAGATAGATAGACATATAGATAGATAGATAAAAAGATAGATAGACAGATAGATAAAAAGATTGACAAATAGATAGATAGATAGATAGATATACAGATATACAAATAGACAAATAGAAAGATATAAAAATAGAAAGACAAATAGATAGATAGATATATAGATAGACAGACATATAGACCAACAGATAGATAGATATATAGATAGACTGACAGCTAGATAAATAGATAGTGAGACAAATAGATAGACAGATAGATTGACTGATATAAAAATAGAGAGTCAAATAGATACACATGTAGATAGATAAACATATAAACAAAGAGATAGGCAGATAGATAGATATACATATAAATTGACAAATAGATCATAGAAAGATTGACAGATAAACAAAAAGATAAATAGATAGATAGATAGTTATACTAATAGATTTCAATAAAGATAGACAATAGATATATTGATTGATAGATAGATATAAAGACAAATAGATAGATAAATAAACACACTAATAGATTCATAGATAGACAAATAGATAGATAAATAGATAGATATAAATAGATAGAATGACAGATAAACTGATAGATAGATAGACAAATAGATAAAGAGAAAGAGAGATAGATAGACAAACATATAGTTAGAGAGATACATATAGAGATAGACAATTAGATAGATATATATATATAGATACATAGATAAGCCATTATTTATAATTAACAAAATGAAAAAGTAGTTAATAAATTACTTTGATACAATAAATACATAGTTAAACCAAAACATAACATAGGTATATAATCATTTTAAACTAAATCATCACCCTTATCATTAGCTGATGCATTTGTGCTAGGCTATCCTTTGTGGATACTCTTCTAAAACTCTATGTGCTATCTATCTTATCAAGGATGCTAATTGTTACTCCATATAGCTCATCTTCTATTGCATTGTATTCTTCAATTCTTTCATCTCATCATTCACTTGTTTCATTTCTTACATAGACATCTATTCAAAATTAAATGATACGAAGGATGGCAACATATTAATTTAGAAACATTTATATATATATAACCATCACTTATATAGCATTTACTAATATGCACTATGGATACAGATAAGAGAATTATCAAGTGTTGTGGCACATATATAGCCTTTACCAATCATTGTGCAAAATTTAATCCATAAAGGAAATATTGAATTTCCAACATACTGTTTTAGAACATGGAAGAAATAAAATCATTACCTAGTAGCTATTGGAATCATCAACTTGAAAGAATCCACTAACAAATTGCTGACCACTGCTAGAGCCATATGGCACGTTGTGAGAATGAAGCTGTATTTCATCTTCTCCTGCATCAGCTTCAAAAATGACTCGTACAAAATATGGACGAAAAAATCAACATTACTCAGATGAAAATCTTTTAGTTTATTGAACTTGTATGATACTAGAATTGAACATCATATTTGAAACTCTTGATGCATTTTAGTTTTGAATAATAAGGATCAGAAAACACATAAAAAAATCTGATGTACATAAAATATAGAGCTCGTGATATATTTTGGCTTTCAGTCCGACAAAGTTTCACATTACTGATTCCATCAATTAGGTATATCTATATGAATATGCTTGCAAGGCAGGAGGATTCTAAGTTTTGAACCTCAATTCCTTTCGAAGAAGTGATTGACGTTAATGTGAAGGATGGCTGATCGATGTCTAAGTTTAGATCAGAGAAAATGAAAATATCAAGAAGATTCTTAGGCTGCAACAGCATAAGCAGTATGACAGTGTCAAATCATTGAGATATGGTCATCTCATGAAAATGGTAGATCAGAATCATGATGGCTTTCACATTAAAGGTTTAGTGATCAATTTCATTCACTATTCATGGTTGTCTTTGTTTAGGGTTCCATCGTTCTTGGTTGATTTTAACACCTAATCATAAAGGCAATGCATACAAGTGGAAGAGGTGTACCTTTCTACACCAGTTGAGTTTATCACATAATACTTTGGCCAACTGAGGAGGATGTTCATCATGCACAACTTAATGAAAAAAAGAATTGCATTAGCTACTAAAAAAATGCCATCGTATCTACTACTTAATCTCTTCATCAAACAAAAATATAGCAATAGCCCAAATATTATAACCTAAAAATGCAAGAAAACTATGGATGCTTTCCCTCATAAATACAAACTATGATGCATAGGTGCAAGGGGAATTATAGTTATCAAAAGGGTGGCGGCACTGACGGACTATGAAGTGGGTAAGTAGCAGAAACCGGGTAATGGTTACATAAATAGTGGTGGCACAAAAAATAACAGCTAACACTGGGGTGTTAGCTGTTATTTTCTGCCGACTCTATGATGGGCCAAAACAACATATTCAAAGCCTTCCAGTTATGCAAACGATAAGTCTACCTAATAAGGGCTCATCTTTTAACTAAGAAAACTAAAAAGAAGTAGCATTCTTCATGCATATTTTTGCCTAGTCATATTCATTATCACCAAAGCCAAAATAACCCCACCAAATGTGATATGCAAACCCCAACTTAAAAAATATGAAACAAATTACAGCATAAATTATGCTACATGCTAGATATGCATAAAGAAGCAACAACAAAAATACCTTTTGTTCACTCAATGGCTTGCATTGCATCAATTAGTTACTCTGCTCATCTATGTTTCCTTTTTCACTTGAATGGAATCAATTGGAGCTCATCTTCTTCCACACTTTACTTTTGGCTTTGCTATATTGTTGTGTTTAAAATATTATTATAAATGTTACATATATATTAATATATATATATATATATATATATATATATATATGTGTGTGTGTGTGTGTGTGTGTGTGTGACACTTTTATAAATTTTATATAGTATATATATCAAATTTATATAAAGATTATAAATATTATATATTTATAGAAAAATATATATGTTATAAATATGTTTAAAAAATAGGTATAAACATTGTATATGTTATATAAATGTTATATAAAAAATTATATAAATGGATAGTGTTATGTAAATATTGTATAAATATTTATAAACATTTATACATATTTATAAAAATTTATATATAGCATTATATTTTATATAAACATATCAATTTTATTTATAATGTTATATGTTTATATATATTAAAGCATAGACATTTATATATAATGTCATATGATTATATAAATGTATAAAGTTTATATATGATGTTATCTATTTATAATATATTTGGAGACAATCAAAATAGAACCCATATATTTCAACCACTTTAATTTGATCTCTCATTCTTCTATGAGAGATCAAATTTAATAAAGTATATCTAGTCATATTACTATTGATGTATCACAATAAAATATAATCCTTCAAAAAATAAAAATATAATTATCTCAAAAAAAACATCATTAAAACAAAATCATGATATAATATATATTAGTCATATTAATTTTAATTTTCTAAATAATGTGATTCATAAATTTATGATATGACTTAAAAAATAATCTAAATTAGGCTTCAATTTTATGCAAATGCTTTAAAATAAAAATATAATTGCAACTAATAATGGCATAGTGGTTCGATTGGTAGGGTATTGAATTCACATCTACTTGAAGATTAGGCATTCAATCCTAATTCCTAATTAGCTATCAATAACATCATTTGTTTGGTCAAGAATTCATTCCTCTTGTTGTTTGGGTAGATTGCCTTGGGTCAGACACTACCCAATTATACACACACGCGCGCGCACACACACACACACGCACGCGCGCATGTCTATATACATATACATACATACATACATACATATATATATATATATATATGTATATACATACATATATATATGTCTATTTACACATATATATGTTTATACACACACACACACACACACATATACATACATACATATCTATATATATCTATATACATACATACATACATACATGCATATATATATATATATATATATATATATATATACCTACAATACATACATACATATACATGTATATATATATATATATATATTTCTATATACCTACATATATATATGTATATATCTTTATATATCTATATAAATACGTAAATATATATCTATATATCTATATACATAAATATAAATATATATATATATATATATATATATATATATATATATATAAACACACATACATATAATCTATTTTAATGTCAATTCAATTAAAGTAATCAATGTTGATAACTATAATAAAAAATGACATTTAATCAATTAGTTGAGCTTGGTTTGTGTAGACATGTATGTGTACTCAATGCATAAGGTTCTTGACTAACATAAGGTTAGAGAAAGGTATATAAATATAAATCTCAACAAATTTTACCATTGATATATCAAAGAGGTCATATCTGATTGTCTTGAACTAGATGCTTATTACTATTGAGTGAATAGATTTATCATCACATCAAAGCATGATTTATTTTAATTCTAATTTAGGCAAAGTAGTCAATATTGATGGACTATCACCAAAAATGGCATTGAATCCATCAGTTGAGCTTAAATATAAAGAAGAGTACAACCGTGTGTGTATTTTGAGGAGAGATGTGAAGGAAAGGTACCTGAGGAATGTTTTCCAGCTCCCTAAATACAAATTTAAGAACATGTTACTTACCATGTGAAAAAATTTGGAATCATCTTTTCTAGAAAAATTAGATTTTATTTAAAAATAATAATACTACCTAAGAGTAAATTCTCCGGGCAGCTTCCAGCTGGGACATCTCCTCATCAAATACATAAATAGTTTTCAAAACGTTATGTGCATTGACAAACTACATGAACCTTCAAAATAAAAGGTAGCAATCAACTTTGGTTATAAAAATAATTGGCGGGTCTTGTTTGTAATCTTTTGAGAGTTACTTTGGTAAAGCAAGTTTCATGATCATGGAATTGATCCGCTTTGATCTTGATTGAAGAGCCTGCAAGACCTGTCAGTGATTCTGTGACTTTTAGCTGACTCACAAATGACTTTAAGAGACCAGTACCAAGCTTCTCTATCTTTCCATTGCTAGTGAAGAACAAAGAACACCTACAACGAACAAAAAATCAATTAACACATACATACATATATAGTTAGAGAGAGAGAGAGAGATAAAGAGAGAAAAAGAAAGATTATATATGCACATGTAAAAAATATTACATCATTATCGATAAAAAATCTGACCATGATGATTTAAGTGATAGTTGGAGTACAACATAGTCTATAGGTGTATTTGCATTCATATTCCTCAATTGTATGTACTTCCTCTTAATTCAATATGTTTCTTTATATTCATCTATAATTATAGAAAATAAGAATATTAAGCTTGCGGTGCATATCCTAGAAAATGGAAAAATAAAAAAAATGAAAACAGATGATCAAATCAAAATTTTAATATTATGGTGCAAGTCTAAAACAAAATGCATAGAATCATGGGTCCAACCGAGATTAAGGAAAAAAATAGATGATTTTATAGAATTTAAATTCCAAATTAGAAACAAAAGTCAATAAAAAATATAATAGTGATCAGCTGAGAAATAAAAGAAAATGCAGATCTGATACCATCAACACTAAATCCAATTCTAAGATCCAAATCAAAGAAGATGAGTTTTTAAGAAATGCTCATATTCTTCTAACATAAACTCAAATGTCAAGCCAGATGACCCACATAATAATCTTACGAAAAAAAACAATGATTTATTGTGAATCAAAAACTAGATTATTAGTTAATGATAGATTGTGCATCGGCAACCTGTATCGTAGTGATATACAAGTGAAATAGATACATCACATGAGAATCTGTTGATGAACTTAGTTTACTTTGTTTTGAACATGAGAATCTATTTTGATATCTCATGGTGTTTTTTTTCTTAAGTTACAAAAGTAGAAAACAATAAACATACTTTTTTTTCTTAAATTAAAGAAGCAGAAAACAATAAGCATACATTTTGTATTTTAAATCTATAAAACCCTAAAAAAGTAATCATTAGAAGAACAAAGTTTACACTAACCATATGTTGTTTCACTCATGGTGGAGAGTCAAAATTAAATAAGTGATGTGTAAATAGAAGAAAGAAGAATAAAAATTGGGGAAAAAAGAAAAAAAAATTAAAACCGATTAAACTGTACCAACCAAACTTCACCAGTGGAAATCAAATTGTGAGAAAGAAAGAAATATAATTCGCATTCTGAAGGAGAAGAGCATTGTTAATCTTACTTGGTAACAAGAATAGGTATAATTATGAGTTACACGTGCTCCCATAGTCCCAATTCGCTTCTCCTCTCTTCCTCTTCACAAAGATAGATAAAATTGTTTATGTGCTTGTATGCCTTAGCATTTTTATATTTCACAGAAACTATAAATAAAAAAATGAATGTAATTATATAAAAAAAAAGAAACAAAAATATAAAAGTAAACAAAAATTATTAAAAATAAATAATTTAAGTAAAAAAAAGAAATAGATTTTTAATTAACTATAAATGATATTATTTTATAAATAAAAAAAATAATATAATATTATAATAAAATATTTCATTTATATATATATAATGGTTATAAAATTTTAAGAATTAAATTTATTTTTTATGAATATAATATGAAATAATTATTATGGCATCAAATTTCATATTATTTGATATACAATTATACTTTATAAAATTCCAAAATGTACTGAATGTGAAAAGTTCAATAAAAAAAGTTATATTTATTATTTTAATAAAAATAAAATATTATAAGTTTATAGTAATGATCATATTCAATTGTTTAATTCATATAAATTTTAGTATGGATAAAAAACACTACAAAAAAATCTCATATAGCTAGAGATAATTCCCTAGCAAAATGGGCAAATTTCATCGCTAAACAGGATATAACGATTGATTACCGATGGATCAGTTCCCTATCTAAAGTGCTTCTTACTAAATTTTAGCGACAAAAAGTATCCCTAGCTAAAAAATTAGTGACAAAAAAAATCCATTTGCTAAAAAAGACAAAATTCCTAGCTAAATTAGCAAGATAAATGATATATTCCGTCGCTAAACAAAAACAACAACGGATGATTCCCTAGCTAAAGTGCTGGTCTATACATTTTAGTGATGGATATAGTCCCTAGCTTAATAAATTTAAGGATGGAAAATCCGTCGCTAATTTTAATATTTTCCTTTTTAAATTAGCTAGGGAAATTCCCTAACTAAATTAGCAATGTATTTTTCCCTTACTAATTTAGCTCGGGATTTTTCCCTAGCTATTTTAATTTCAAAAATAATTTCAGAATTTAATTTATTTTAAAATTTTTTAATTAAATAATTTAATATTTTTATATCAAATTGAATAAAAATTGAAACTATAAATAATTTATAATAAATAAAGAATAAAATCATTTAATATCTTATTCAAATTCAATATTTTACATAATTGAAACAAAAAATAAAAAACTTTTATTTCATCTTATTCATTAATGTATCTACCGATAGTGCATAAAATATAATATATTCATTTATTAATGTTTTTTTCTCTTCCTCTGCTCCTCCGATCATCATTTTTCTACTGTGAAAAAGCTGTCGGAGTCACGGCACATAATGTCTAGTGAAAAATTTTATCACTTATAAAAGTTTTGTATGAGGAATAATGCAGTATCATATCTGTGAGAAATTTAAACTACTCAGTCAAATTTAAAAAAATCATGTTTTGATACATATATAATCTTATAGTATGTATGTAGATATATACTAGCATTTCACTTGTACATATATTACTACAGTATATGTACATAAAAATAATAGTATTACGTGTACATAAAAACTGAGTACAAATATACTCAGTATATATGTACATAAAATACTATAGTATTATATGTACGTATATACTGAATTTATTCGTACGTATATACCTCATTTGGTGCTTTTGCTGCTGCTCCTACTGCTGCTATTGCTGCTGCTGCCATTGCCATTATCGTTGCCGCTCCTACTATTGTTGTCTTTGCCGCTATCGCTGTCAATACCATTGCTACTATTGTCACTGCTACCACTGCCGCCAATGCCGCTGCTACCACTGCCGGTGTTGCCGCATCTGCTGCTGCCATCGCTGGCGCCGCTGCTACCTCTGCACTGCCGCTTCTACCACTACTTCCGGTCCTACCACTACTTAGGGTGCTGCCACTTCTACTGCCACTACCACCGTTGCTTTTGGTGCCGCCACAATTGTTGCCTCCGATCCAGTCGCTATAGCCGCTCCCGCTCTCCTGCCACTGCTGCCGCTACTTTCGGTGTAGCCACTACCGCTACCTTCGATGCTGCCAATACAGCCGCTCCCGCTGCTACCATCACCGTTGCTGCCACCATAGCCCTCACTACTGCCGATGCCACCACTGCCACCGCTGCCCGTTGTCGCTGATACTGCTGCTGATAATACATTTTTAGATACCTATAAAAGGCTAAAACTATACCCAAAAAATTCGGAGTCACACATACATTTTCATAGATATATAAAAATAGTTATTATAGAAATGAACAAATACAAATTAAAGTTTATTGTCATACTACTTAGACTAAAATTTAATTAAATAATTTAATATTTTTATATAAAATGTAATAAACATAAACTATAAATGCAAATTTTAAATTAAACAAAAAAATTCATTTAACAGCATATTCTAATATAATATTTTAAATCACTAAAAAAATTATATTACATCTTAGTTATCAATGTATCTACCGACTGTGCATAAAGTATAATCTATCAATGCATTGACGTTGCTTTATCTTCCTCTGCTCCTCCGATTACCAACTTTCTGCTATGAAAATGTTGTCCAAGTCACGGTGCTTCATGTCTATAGAAAAATCCATTTGCTTATACTAGCTTTGTAAGGGAAACAATGCGGTACCACATTTGTATGAAATTTAAACAACCAAATAAAATCACAATAAATTAAAATAAAACTATGTTTTGATAAATATATATTACTATAGCAAAAATGTACATATATACTAGCATTTCACTCGTACATATATTATTACAGTATTTGTACTTATAAAATGTAGTATTATGCGTACATATATACCGAGTACATATATACTCATAATATATGTACATAACATAATGCAGAATTATATGTACATATATACTAACTATATACGTACGTATATATCACATTTATTGTTGTTCTTGCTGCACCCACTATCGCTACCGCCCTTCCCGCTACTGCTGCTTCCGCTGTGGCTGTTGCCGGTGCTGCTACTACTACCGGTGCTTCCACTGCTGTGGCTGCTGTCGGTGCTGCCTCCGCTGCCATTGGTGCTACTACAGTCACTACTATCACTAATGCCGATGCTGCCATTGATGCTGCCTCTGTTGCCTCTCCTGCCTCCGCCGCTACCACTACTACTGCCGCTGCCACTGCTATCGCCACTGCCGATGCCGCCGCTGCAACTGACGCCGCTACCGCTTCTGGTGCCGCTGCCACCACTGCCATCACCGTCGCTGCCACTACCACTGCAACTGATGCCGCTACCGCTTCTGGTGCTGCTGCCACCAATGCCATCACCGCCGCTGCCACTACCACTGCCACCAATGCCATCACCGCCGCGGCCACTGCCACTACCAGCGCCGCTGCCATAGCTACCATTATTGATAATGGGCTTTTACATACCTATAATAGGCTAAAATTCAACCCAAAAAATTTAGAGACACAAACATATTCACATATATATATATATATATAGACATGAACAAATACAAATTAAAGTTGATTGTCATATAGTTTAAACAAAATTTTAATTAAATAATTTAATATTTTTAAATTAAATTTTATAAAAACATAAACTATAAATGAAACTTTTAAATTAAATAAAAAAAATTCATTTATTAACTTATTCTAATACAATATTTTAAATAACTAAAACAAAAAAATAACAAAAAATATGTTACATCTTATTAATCAATGTATCCACCAACTTTGCATAAAGTATAATCTATCAATACATTGACGTTGCTTTCTCTCCCTATGCTCCTCTGATCACCAACTTTCCGTTGCGAAAATGTTGTCCGAATCATGGTGCATCATGTTTGTTGAAATATGTCTTCACTTATACAAGCTTTGTAAGGGAAACAATGCGGTACCATATCTGTATGAAATTTAAACCACCAAATCAAATCAAAATAAATAAATAAATAACTATGTTTTGATAAATATATATTTCTACAGTAAATATATACATATATACTAGCATTTCACTCGTACATATAATAATATAGTATATGTACATATAAACTGCAGTATTATGCGTACATATACACTGAGTACATATATATATATATATATACTTAGTATATATGTACATAAAATAAAATAGTATTATATGTATGTATATGCTGACTATATACGTACGTGTATACCACATTTGTAGCCATTGCAGTTGCTCCCGCTACCACTGCCGCTCCTGCTACCGCAGCTGCCACTATCACAACAGCTGACGATGCTGCTGCCGAAGCCGCTGTCGCTACTAACACTGCCACTGTCGATGCTGCCACTGATGCTACCACAGCTGCCGGTGCTGCTTCTACCGCACCTGTAGCCGTCACGATAGCCACTGATGCCATAGCTACCATAGCTATCGTAGCTACCACTGTGGCCAATGACGTCGCCTCTACCACTACTGCCGGTGCTGCCATCGCTACTGTCCCCACTACCACCTCTACCGCCATTGTCGCCACCGTGGCTGCTGTCACTGCTACCATCATTGCCGCTGATGAAAATAGGCTTTTACTTACCTATAATAGGCTAAAACTCTACCCAAAAAATTCAAAGACACAAAAACATATTGACAGATATATAAAAACAAATATTATAGACATTAAAAAACATAAATTAAATTTTATTGTCTTACAGCTTCAAAAAAAATCCAAAAGATGTCCAACAATTATGTTTAGAGATAAAGAGAGTGCAAAAAATAAAATGTGTTTAGAATAATAAAGATAAGATAAGCTAACCCTCTTTTTGATAAAGCTAAAATCTGTAAATATGAGACCCATGCATTGGAAGGATCATGGTAATGTCTAAATACTTTGAATCAGAAAAGCAAAGAACAAAACCAGAATAAAAAAAATTGAAACCTAAAAAAAATATCATAATTATTTGCTACACCATGTCATCTATTTTAATTATAGTTGCAGTTAGCTATTTTAAAAACAAACTAAGTTCTGTAAGGACCTCCAAAATACTTAGTAAAAGTAATTCATGGAAAATTGGTATTAATCTCTGCATAAATACATGACAGTCATGACTTTTCATTCCAAATAACTTAAGATTCTTCATATCCACGCATCTACCCATATTTGACACATATCCATCAGAGAATTTTAAATTTTTAACCCATTCACACAATATCTATCTTGCCTTATTATCAAGTGGGTAGCAATCTTTAGGGAATTTTTCTTTTTCCTCATACAGTTCCAATTCAGGATGCCAACAGTAATCATTTAGCTATTGTCTTGATTTTAAAGTATCTTTTGTTTTTCCGTCTTCATTAAGGATAATGTTGAAAATATTGTCAAAGAAAATTATATTAATATGCATTACATCTATGTTTTGATGAATTAAATTGGACTTCCAATAGGGCAAGTCCCAAAATATACTACATTTCCTCCAACCAAATAATTTGCTTTTTGGTCTATTACTTCTAGTAGCATCATTTTCAGTTACCTTCTTCAAACCCAAATAATTTGATTTTAAACTATCATCACAAATTTATTTTTTTGAAATGCAATTCCATTTCTTAGAAATGGATGATACGTAGGTAGAAACCTACGATGGTTATCAAACCATGACTGTTTACCACTAAATTTGAGGGTAAATGCATCAGAATTTGTCAGGCAATATGGGCACGCGAATCATTCTGTAGTACTATAGCCATACAACATTGAATATGCAAGAAAATCACTTACAATCCACATAAAGGCTCCCAGCATAATGAAATTTTGTTTCATTGAGATATCATATGTATTCACGCCAACATCCCATAAATGATTTAACTATGCAAAAAAAGGCTGTAAGAAAACATCGAGCATGTCTTTCGGAATTTTTAGCCCTAGAACCAATATTGACAAAATCATATATTACTCCTTCAAACACAACCACGGAGGCAAGTTATAAGGTGTCACAATCATTGGACATGTTGAATACTATTGTCCACATTGCCCAAATGGCTGAAATCCATCAGTGCTAAGACCTAATCTCATATTTCGACTTTATGCTGCAAAATCTTGATGTATATAATTAAAATGCTTCTAAGCAGGTGAATCTAATGGATGATGCATTACCCTTTCTTCATCCTCATGCTTGGAATGCCACCTTATATCATTTGATGTAGCATTTGATGCATATAGTCTCTATAATCCAGGAATTAATGGAAAATAATATATCTTCTTAAAGACAACCTTCAATTTTTGTAGTGTATATGCAACAAGAGTTGCCTTCCTAAAACGAGAATGGTCACAAAACTTAAAACTAATTAAATCACTATCACCGCCCCAATATAACATGCATCCATTTAAAAAACAATCAATTTTTTCCATTGGTAGACCAATTCCTCGTAGTAACTTTTTAGTGGTGTAAAAGTTGTTATTGATCAAATTATTATCCGGAAAAATCTCGTTCATCAGTTCTATCACCTGCTCAAATAATTTTTCAAACATATGATTTTCTGACTTTATGCTCAATAGTAGAGCCACAAGTGACAATTGCGAATGTATTTTATAACTAGGCCACAACTCTTTATCTACAGCTTTAAGCATTTCATAAAATTTTTGAGCTTCAAGATTAGGTGGTTCATCCATGTAATCCATATTGAAATCAGCACCAACAACTTCCATGATCATTTTATGGTATGTGTTTGATGATTCTTCACCACAAGCAAATGATTCAATACCCTCATTTTGGTCAATATTCAGAGCCATTGTACTTTCTCCATGATAAATCTAAACTAAATAATTTGGCACATAGCCATTTTAGCCAAATGATATATTATAGTGTTTGCATCACGAAAAGGGATATTCTGACACTTGCGATGATTACATGGACACTTAATTTTTTCTTCATCCATAAATCTTGATTGACTACATGTAAAATTGAAGAAATTTTAAAGCCTAGTAAAAAAAATCTTTATTAAAAATCCATTAAAAACTCTTCTATACATCCACTAACGATCTAAGCTCATTTTGTCATGTTTTATTTACAAAAAATAATGCCCAGTCATTATGATAAATAAAACATTCTATTACTTTAAAATATACAAATAATTAAATAAAATTACTTATGGTTGAATATTTAAAATTTAAATATCATAAAAATTGAGGCAATGCGATTGCAGAATCTACATTAATAAATAAAGTAATTTTTAGCATGATTAAGATTAAAAGATATCATAGTTATACTAGATAAAGGGTGTAAAGTATGATAATGCACAAGAAAAGAAAGCAAAAAAAAGACATTTAATGTTTGAAGGAGGAGAGGAATAGAGAGAGAGAGAGATAAGGTGGGGAGAGAGAGAGAGGGGCAGAGAAATGGGTAGACGAGGGGGGAGAGAGAAAG
The DNA here is from genome assembly GCA_029783825.1 of Sapria himalayana. Lineage (NCBI taxonomy): Eukaryota > Viridiplantae > Streptophyta > Magnoliopsida > Malpighiales > Rafflesiaceae > Sapria > Sapria himalayana. The sequence continues at coordinate 33,123 of JAREIK010000707.1, read as the reverse complement.
AGAATGAGTGAGAGGAGTGAGAAAGAAGGGGAGAGAACTTGTGAAAGGGAGAGAGGGAAAGAGAGAGAGATAGAGAGAGAGGAAGAGAGAGAGAGAGGGATATAGAGGGAGAGAGAGAAAGAGGGAGCGAGGGATAGAGAGGGAGAGAGGGAGAGAGAGAAAGAATGAGAGATGGAGAGAGAGAGAGAGAGAACAAGCAAGAATGGAGAGCGAGAAAGAAAATAACAAGAGAGAGTGTGTGACACATAAAGAAAAAGAGGAATAGAGTGATAGGAAAAAATAGAGAGGGATAGAGAGAGAGTCAGATAGAGAGTGCAATGTTAGAATGAAAAATTATATAAAAAAATAAAATTTCTTATGTTTAAACCTATCAAATATTACATCTTTTGTCATACATAAGTTTATAATTGAGCCTGAGGTCTAAGGGCAGGGATTAGGTAAGAGTACGACCCTTATTTGTACTATACCATATATGAGCCTGATCAACGGGCACTCTCATTCTACGTGCTTACATATCATTTATATTATATCTTATGCCATTTGATTTCAAATTAGTTCAACAAATTAATATTATCCCATATATAATTATATGTTAGGATACATATAGTAAATCTAGTTATAAATAGTTACATATAGTTAAACATATAATTATATATAGATATATGCATACAAGTAGTTATAAGTAAATATAAATAAATGTATACAAAGTTATAAACAATTATATAGATGTATATATATATATACATATATGTATACATAATTAAAAATAAAGTTATATTTATTTATATAGAGTTATTTATAGTTATAAGAATATTTATATATAGTTGTACACATATAGTTAAACATTGTGTTGTATGTTTTTATACATATAATTATATATATTGTTGCATGTAGTTATAGATATAGTTACACTTATAGTTAAATTTATATTTATTCATGTATGTATATATATTTGTTCATATAATTTAATATATTTATACATATAGTTATGTAAAGGTATGGATATACTAAAATACATTTTTATCCTAATATATTTAAATATAGTTATGTATAAACTTTTATAGTAATACTTTATAATAAGATACAATTATTTATAGTTATATGTTATTATACATATAGTATATATAACTATAAATATTTTTACATAGGTAAGCATATAGTTATATATAGATATATTCATACAAATAGTTATACATAAATATATAAAGTTTTAAATAAATATATAGATTTACACATATATATATATATACATACTTACAAATATAGCTATATTTAATTATGTAGAGTGTTATATAGTTATACATATATTTATATATAGTCATACAACTTCAATAAATATCTAAAATATGGCCAGCAATGATGTTTAGAGAGAGAGAGAGAGAGAAGAAATACTATATTCTACAATTTTCCACATGAGCAGGAAGTTACTTTGAATGGCCATTTACTACTACTTCTATTGTGAAGAGATGCTTTGCTTAAGCATCATAAATTTCTTCCATATATCTGCATGTCCATATATATATATATTTAGGAAAAATATGAAAATATATGCATGAAAATGAAAAAAAAATGATATAAAAAATACTACTCAATAATAATAATATATAACTAAAATTCATGTCTTTACATAATGAATAAAAATGATTGATGAAACTTTATATATCGAGTATTCCCATAAAAAATAAAACAAATGAATAAAATAAATAAAATCTCACGATAATATAATAATATGAATAAAAAATATAAAATGACATTATCATTTATTAAATAAAATAAAAATTCACTTATAAACACAAAAAGAAACTATAAATACTCTTAATCTATATGAATCATCTCATCCTAATATCTCGAGATAATAAAATATAATATTATAATATAATTTTCAATAGTTTTGAAATTTATATTTTTATTTACAACTTATTAATGTTCTTTATAATTCATTTTGCTGTATTTTTATGATATGTTACTATTTTTTTATTATATTGTATTGATGTTCTTGAAATTATATTAATTTATATTTATTTTATTAAGATATGAAATAATATTTAATAATTCTTGACTAAAAATTAATTAGTAAATATGTTTATATCATATTAAAATATAAAAGAGTACTCACATAAAAGAGTACTCACATAAAAGAGTACTCACATAAAAGAGTACTCACATATATTCACTAGTACTATAAAATAATGTTTCATTAATGATACATACATTTCCATAATACTTCTAATATTTTCTTATAATCTTTATTACTATTTATTACAAGATACATTTGCCACAAATGCTGTGAAACACGAAACATAGATTCAAGCTTGTAGGTTACAACTAATAGTTATGATACTCACTTAATAACTAAAACATTCAACTAACAAATACTAATAATATTTATTATTTTTTTAAATTATTTAAAATAAACATATTGCAGAACATAAAAATTACCATGTGTTAAAAGATGATGTTATTAACACGACATGATAAAGGGTATCCTAACGAATGTTGTCGTAAGAAGAATACTCTTGTATGACATGAAATTCATCAATGTTACAGAGATACCCAAACTCTTAATAATCCACAGTTGTTAATGGTATAAATTATAGTTAATATAAATTTGGTAGAAGTTGAATTGTTAGAGTAATAATATACTACATTGTTATAGATAAAATCATAAATTGAAGTTAAAACATTTTTTGGTAGAAAAAAATCTATTGTGTTGCATGACATTGTGGGGATTATAAACATTAAAAATTTCTAAATTTTTTTAATAGTTTTATATCCTCTATCTAAAGCAAAATTGTTATAGATTTAAAATATTATACTTTTTTTATCTACCTACCCTTCTCCCAAACTCAACCCAAAATTATTTTTTGGCTCGTATATAAGCTATGAGGCTTCATTATTAGAATAGCTAAAACTCACGTCCCAACATCTGAACAACAATATAAATGATAGCACCATGGAAAATTTATCCAACATCTATGAGGATCAGACTCATATTTTTAGTGTAAAAGTATTCATCATCTTTTGACGATTAGTCTACCATGTTGTTGGTTCAGATTTTTATTACCATGTTATTTATTTTTAAAAATATTATTCTTTATAGTAATTATGTACAAATAAGTTTGGTTCATATATTTTTTACTATCTTATCTTGAGTGTCCATGACACATTGCTATATGTTGATCTTATTATATCAGTATGAAATCATTATTTTAATATTACTAAACTTGATTCAACAAGTCCACTCATCACTAACACAAGAGAGATCACAAGGAATCACATAGTACGAGATATCTATTGAAGGAATATTGAAATTATTAGAAATATAAGTGTTTTATTTCAAGAAACATAAATATGAAGTTATTATGTTTGAGATGATTTTGAGATAAATTTAATTTACAAAATGTTAGATACATTATAAATATAAATCTTTACACACACACACACACACACACACAATGATAATCTTTGTTAAAGATAAGTGCAATTATAAGAATATAAATTAATCATGTAGAAAAATTATAATAAAGTCTATGAAAAAATTAATAAGAATAATTATTTTTATATCATATGTTGACTTACAAGCTTATCACATGCTTACTTGCATGAATATGATGTGTTAGTATGTATTATTTCCATATCTTGGCTTACATGAGTGATAAGTATTTGATTATGTGCTTACTATGTGTTCTCGTGCATTAATGCCAAGTGCTTGAAAGTGTGCTTATTATTTGATGATGTGTATACCTCCCAATGATTGACTTGACATGTGAAAGCTATGTATTGGATTACTAAATTTTGCATCAAAAATTATAAAACTTGGAATCTTGTCTATAAATAAAAGTGATTTGGGGTTCCTAGCACACAACAACACATATCATGAGAACATTTCAAAGTGAATTAAGAAACTCTTGCTCAATTATTTTCAATTACATGTGTGAATATTATTGAGTTTTCTAGAAGTTGGTAGATTAGTTCAATTTGGTTCAATCGAGTATAATCAGTTTAATTTAATTTGACATGCTAAACTTTTATTTTATTTATTTTATTTGTTTTATTTATTTTATTTATTTTATTTTTCTTATTTACCTAATTTATCTTATTTATCTTAATTATCTTATTTATCTATCTTATTTATTTTATTTTATTTTATTTTTGAATTCAATCATTACTCATTTTTGATTATTTTTTGTAAATATCATGTCGGTATACCTAAGTATGTATACTAGTTATGTATAAAATACACATGCATATTGATGTATACTATTTTTGAAGATATCAAGTCGGCATACCTAATTATGTAAACTAGTTATGTATAAAATACACGTGCATATTGATGTATACTATTTTTGTAGATATCAAGTCGGCAAACCTAAGTATATATACAATTTATATATTGTTTTTGTATAGGGTCACCATCAAAATCCACACAATGACAACATATTATATAACAAATACAAGAAGCATGTATACGAATAAGTTTATATACGAGATCCAAGCATACCATGGTGATCAAAGAAGAAATTCGGAAACAAAAAAAATAGAATAAAAATGCTTACTCTTCGATTAAGCAATCCAAGATAATCGATGAAGAATAAATGTATAAACATACCTCTAATCAATAACAAATTAAAGCTTAAACCTCAAATTAATTTTAGTTGAATTGGCGTCAAGAGATAATGACGGAATGAGGAGGAATTCGGTTCTGTTACAGTTAGAGATGCGTCAAGTCGAGAGAGAGAATGTATATTTTAGGATAATATTTATATTTTTAATTATTAAAACATTAAATAAACAATATATATTTATATATAAAATAAACAATACTCATTAATTTTATTTATGATCAAAATATTTTCAACAAAATTAATCTGCATGTATCAAGGTACAAATGAAAAACAAATACCTTACAATTTTTTATTATAATATTAATTAAACAATAAATATATAAACAATAAAAAAATATGGTTTGGCTTAAAAAATATCAAATAGGTATGAAATTAACAAACTTCATATAATAATATATAAATGAAAAGATGATTTGTCTTCTAGCCACTCGCCCACAATTTATAAAATACAATTATTGTTAAAAAAACTATAAAATTTTATATTTTATGGTTATAAATTTTTAAGAATTCATATTAATTTTTACGAAGATAATATGAAATAATTTTAAACACACAAATTTCATATTATTTGATATAATTAATAATTTTTAAAATTCAAAAAATTACTTAAAGTGAGAAGATAATTAAAAATAATAATAGTTATTATTTTATTAAAAATTTAATGTTAAAAGGTAATTGTAAAAATATTACTCAATTGTTTAATTTTTATAAATATTAGTAGGATTAAACATTTATATATTTATTTATAATTTTTATTATTATTTTTTAACTTTATTAAAAAAAATTAAATTTTTATTATATTTCAAGATTTTCAAGATTTGTATTATTTAATTTTTTAAAAGATTTCTATAATCATTAAAATTTTCTAATACATATAATAATATTAATATTTACTAGTTTATTCGTCAATTCATATATTTTTGAAAATATTTTCTATTTTATCATTCAATGAATTAATTTACATTTAAATTAGTAGAAATTTTAATGTATGTTAATTTAATTTTTAAATTATCGAAAAAATATTATACTTTTTGAATTAATTATTTAATGTTACTTTAATTTAAATTATTTAGTTTCTTAATTAAAAATTTTATAAAAATTTTTTGTAGAATTTTTTAAAAAATTAATACATCATAAAAATAGTTATTTTATTCCTTATTTATATAATTTTTTTGTATTTTTATATATTTTAAATTAATTATTTATAATATTATTTTTTTTTGATTTTACAAGAAGAATGTGTGTTTCAAGGATTGCTCATCTATAGACCAATAACATAAATTTAATAAAAAAATTAAATAAAATATTAAAATAAATAATAAATAAAAATAATTATAAAATTAAAAATTGGCTAGGGAAATATCGTCGCTAAATCCGTAGCTAAATTATAGATTTTATAAGCTAAGGAAAATTCCTCACTATATTATGGATTTTATTAGCTCGAGGAAATCCATCGCTAAATTCGTCGCTAAATTACAAATTTTATAAGATAATGAAATGTCGTCCCTAAATCCGTCACAAAATTAAAGATTTTATTTTCTACGAAAATTCCGTCGCTAAATTCATCACTAAATTTTGGATTTTATTATCTAGGGATATTTGCTTGCTAAATCCATAGCTAAAATATGGATTTTATTAGCTAGGGAAATTTCATCGCTAAATCTGTAGCTAAAATTTGGATTCTATTAGCTAGTAAAAATCCATTGCTAAATCCATAGCTAAATTACTGATTTTATTAGTAAGGAAAAATTCATCACTAGATTCGTCTCTAAATCCATCACTAAATCGAGGATTTTATTAGCAAGAGAAAGTCAATTGCTAAATCTGTCGCAAAATCATAGATTTTATTAGCGGGGGAAAATCCGTCCCTAAATCAAAGATTTTATTAGCAAGAGAAAATCTATCACTAAATTTGTCGCTAAATAAATGATTTTATTAGCAAGTGAAATTCTATTTCTAAATCCATCGCTAACATTTAGCCAGAAAAAATCTGTCGCTAAATCCGTTAATAATTTTAGGCTTTTATTAGCGATGGATATTTTGTCACAATATGCATCACAAAAATCCCCACTTTTATTTAAGAAAAATTATGAAAATTTTTCGTCGCTAATCAGTCGCTAAATCCTTTGCTAAAATCTCTTCTTTTCTTGAACGGAAGTTACGAAAATTTTTCTTAGCTAATCCATCGTTAAAATCCTCACTTTTCTTTAGCATAATTTTCGAAAATTTTTCCCTCGCTAATCCATCACTAATTCGTTGCCTTTTTTTTCTTAAAAAATCATCAATTCCTTGCTATCCTCGAGCTACTTCCTTGTAAATTAGCTAGGGATTAATCCCTAGCTAATTTTCCCTAGCTAATTTTTCCTAGCTAAATCAATATTTTCTTGTAGTGAAATAAAACTTGAATTCAAATTAACTTAGGGTTAATTTGGTAGTATTTTTCAAAAGTGTTTATAGGGCTAAAAATAATTTTAAGTGTTTTTAAGAGAAAAAAAATTTATTAGTAATTTTTTAAATAACTCTTATGAAATCCTTAAAAAAACTAGAAGCATTCTTTTAATAACTACACTAACATATTTATTTTTTAAAAAATCAAAATTATTTTGATTTAATTAAAACATCTATGTATTTATCTTTAAATATAAGTTTATTTTCTTTTAAATTTTATGAAAAATTTAAAATTGTTTTTATAATTCAAAAATTTTAAATATTTTAGTAAATATTTTTTTTAAAAGATTCATATAATCATAAAATATTTTTTTAAATTAAATAATATAAATATTTACTTGTTTATTCATTAATTCATGTATTTTTATAATTTTTTTTATTTAATCATACAATTAAAATGATTTAGCTTTTTATTAGTATTAATTTTTATGTATATTTATTTATTAATTAAAATATCTTAAAAATGATTAATTATATAATTAATTATTTAATGTTTATTTAATACAAATATTTAAATAACATAATTAAATTTTTTGGAAAAATACTTTGTATAATTTTTAAAAAATTTTATAATCATAAAAAATAGCTATTTTATACTTTATTAATATAAAATTTTATTTGTATTTAAATATTTTTGCAATTATTTATTTATAATATCTTATTTTTATAATTATATGGGAAGAATGTGTATTTCAAGGTTTGCTCATCCATAGACCATGACATATATTTAATATAAAAAAGTAGACAAAATAATAAAACAAATAATATATAAAAAAAATTAAATCATTAAAGATTAGCAATGAAAATTATCCCCAGCCCAAATAGCTAGAGAAATATTCATAGCTAAACTCATATATTTTGTGAAAAATATCATTATAGGAATAATCACTAGCAATTAAATATAAAATCATAAAAAAATTTCAGAATATTATTAACGAGGGATTTTGTATCCAACTATTTAGCTAGGCGAAATCCATCTCTTAAGTCATTGCTAAAATGCCCACCAATCTTTGCGTCAAAATTTAGGATAATATTAGTTAGGGACATTTTTAAATCTAAAATTTCTAACTCTAATCCATCACAAATTCATCAAAAATTTGTAATTTAATGTAAAATAAAACATCTCTTGCTATTCTCTAGCTAATCCCTCGCTAATTAGCGAGGGATTATTTCTCTAGCTAAATCTTCATAGCTAAACAGACATTTTATTATAGTGAAATAGACATAATGATAGATAGATAGACAAAATATAAACAGATAGAAACAGATAGGTAGATAAACAGATCAATAGATAGATTGATAGATTGGTTGATAGATAGATAGATAGATAAATAGATAGATAGACAAATAGATAGATAGATATAAAGATAAACATATAGATAGACTAATAGATAGATAGATAAATAAATAGATAGATAGATAGTAAGTTAGATAGATATATAGATAGATGAATAGATAGATAGGTAGACAGATATATTGAAAGAAAGAAAGATAGATAGATAGACAGACAAATAGATATATAGATACTAAGATACATACATACATTGATATATAGAGACATAGATAGATAAATAGATAGATAGATAGATAGACAGATAAATAGATAAATAGATAGATAGATTGATAAATAGACATATAGATAAATAGATAGACAGATACTTAGATAGATAGATATATAGATAGATAAACAGATCAATATATAGATTGATAGATAGATAGACAAAAAGATAAAAAGATAGATAGATAGATAAATAGACAGATAGATAGATAGAAAGATAGATATATAAACAGATAGATAGATATATATACAGATATATAGATAAATATATAAATAGATAGATACATGGATAGATAGAAACAAGATAGACAACTAGATAGACAAATAATAGAAAAAAGATGGATAGATATATAGACAGAGAGATAGACAGATAGATAGATAGATAGTCAAATAGACACACATATAGAAAGTCACACCGATAGATAGACACCAATAGATAAAAAACAGACAAATAAATAGATAGATAGACATCAAGACAACCACAAAAACAAACAGAAAGATAGTCAGTCAGGCAGATAGTCAGGGAGGCAGGTAGACAAATAGACAGACAGATAGATAATACAAAAACAAACAAATAGATAGATAGACAAAAAGATAGATAGATAGATAGAGAGATAGATTGATAGACAAATATATTGACAAATTGATTGCCAGATAGATATATAAATATATAGGAAGATAGAAAAATAGATAGATTAAGAGGTAAATAGAAAAATATATAGATTAAGAGATAGATAGACAAATAGATAGACAGATAAATAGACATATAGATTGAAAGAAATAAAGAAAGATAGATAAATAGATATAAAGATTTATAGACAAATAGATAGATAGACAGATAGAGAGATAGACAGACAGATAGAAAGATGGATATTAAAATAGACAAATAGACAGACAGATAGATAGATAGATAGATAGACAAACAAAACAAATATATAGATAGACAAATAAATAGATACACAAATAGAAAGATAGATAGAGAGTCGGGGAGGTAGAAAGTCAATCAGGTAGGTAGACAAATAGATAGATAGACCAAAAAATCGACAGACAAATAGATAGACAAATAAAAAAATAGACATATAGATAGTTTGATAGAGAGATTAATACACAAATTGATATACTGATAGAGAGACAGATTGATACACAGATTGATAGACAGATAGATAGAATGATAAATAGATACATAGATATATAGATATATATATATATATATATATATATATATATATATATATATATAGTCAGATAGATATAAATAGATAGATAGACAAATAGAAATATATATATATATATATATATATATATATATATATAGATAAATAGAGAGATTGATATATAGATTGAAATATAGATTGATAGAGAGATTGAAAGATAAACATATAGATATACAACTCGATAGACAAACAGATAGATAAATAGATAGAAAGATAGACAGATAGATAGACAGATAGATAGACAGATGGGGATATTTTTAGACTTCAGGCAGGTAGGCAGACAAAACGATAGACAAACTAATAGACAAATAGATACATAGATAGGAAGACATTTAGATAAACAAATAGATAGTTAGATAGATTGTTTGATAGATAGTTAAAATGACAGATTAATAGACTGATAGATAGACTAATTGATAGGAAGATTGTTAGATAGATTGATAGACATACAGATAGACAAATAAATAGATAGAAAGATTGATCGAAAGAATGATATATAGACATATGGATAGATTATTAGAGAAATAGATATATAGATAGCTAGATAAATAGATAGATAGACAAACATACAGATAAAGAGATTGTTATATAGATAGAAAGATTAATTGATTTATAGATAGAATGATAGATATACATATAGAGAGAGATATAGATCGATAGATTATTAGAGAAAAAGATAGATAGATAGATAGATAGATACATAAATAGATAAATTGTTAGATAGACAAGAAGATAGATAATTAAATATATATAAATATATATAAATATAAATATATAGATAAACAGATGGATAGAAAGATAGATATATAGTTAGATAGAAAGATATATAGATAGTTATATAATTAGATAGATAGCCATATATATAGACAGATAGATAGATAGACATACAGATAGTTACACAGATTTATATACATATAGATAAACAAATAGTTTGAAGACATTCATACTGACACACAAAACAACAGATAGACATTCAGGTAGGCAGATAATTAGAGCGACATACAGACAAATAGATAGACAGATATATAAATAGATAAATAGACTGATAGATAGATAGATAGACAAATAGATAGATATATTGACAAATAGATAGACAGATATAAAGATACTAAGATAGATAGAAATATTGATAGAAAGATTGATTTATTTATTTATAAATAGATAGATATATATATAGATAGATAGATAGACAGGTAGGCAGGCAGATAGATAGATATTTAATCTAATAGATATACATGTAGATAGATAGATAGATAGAAAGAGAGACATGCAAACAAACAAATAAATAGCTAGATAGATACATAGACAGACAAACGGACAGATAGATAGTTAGATAGATAGATCTATGAATTGATAGATAAATAGATAGACAAACATAGAGAAAGAAAGATAGACAAATAGATAAGTAGATTAATAAACTGATAGATAGAGAGATACAATGACAGACATACATACATAAAGATAGATAGATACATAGACAGATATAGTGATATTAATATAGACAGAAAGATAGATAGATAGACAGACAGATAGACAAATAGATAGATAAAAAGATAGAATGGTAGATAGATAAATAAATTGATTCATAGATAGATATATAAAAGTCAGATAGATAAACATATAGATAGACTTATAGTTAGATAGATAGATATACAGATAAATAGACAGATAAAAAGTCAGATTGATAGGGAGAAGGATAGATAGATTGGTATATAGATTTATCGAAAAATGATTAATAGATTACTAGATTGATTGATAGACAGAGAGATAGATAAAAAATAGATTGAGATATAGTCATATTGATAGATTAATGATAAATTAATAAATATATAGATAAATAGAAATAAACATATAGATATACACTTTGATAGAAATATAGATAGATAGATAGATAGATAGATAAACAGATAGATAAATATATCGATAGTTAGAAAAATAGATAGATATATAGACAAATAGATATATAGATTTTTTGATAGACACAATGATAGATAGAATTATTGATAGATTGAAATATAGACTGATAGTCATATTGATAAATAGATTGATAGATAAATTTATAAACAATTAGAATGAAATATAAATAGATAGATAGATAGACAGATAATAGATAGATATATATATAGATAGATAGACAAATAGATAGAAAAATAAATTGATAGATAGAAAGAAAGATAGATAGATAGACATTATGATAGATTGATAGATAGATAGATATATAAATAGATATACAAATATATAGATAATAAATAGATAGATAGATAGGCAAATAGAAAATAGATAGATAGATTTATAGATAAATTTATTGATAGATAGATTGATTGAGAATTATAAACTAAATAGATTAATATACTTATTGAAAGAGTGATGATATATTCAATTTGATAGATAGATAGATAGACTAATAGATAGGTAGATAGATAGATTGATTAATTAAATGATAGACAGATTGATATATAGATTTATAAACATTTTGATAGATAAATTTATAGACATATTTATAGACACGTTTATTGATCGATTGATTGATGGATTGATAGATAGATTAATAGATGGATAGACTGATTAATAGACAGATTGATAGAAAGATTAATAGATAGATTGATAAAAAAATAGATAGACAGATAGATAGACATATAGATAAATAGACATATAAATAAACATATCGGTAGATCGATAGATAAATAGATAGATTGATAGATGAATTCATAGACAAATTGATAGATAGATTTATATACAGACTGATATACAGATAAATATAAAGATTGATAAATAGAATTATAGATTGATAGATATGTAAGTAGATATATAGATAGACATATAGATATATAGACCGATAAACACATAGATAGACATAAAGATAGCTAGAAAGCTAGATAAAATATTAGGCAGATATAAAGATAGATAGACATATAGATAGAAAGAAATGTAGATAGTTAGATAGATAGATAGATTGACATATAGATGGATAGATAGATAGACAAAAAATAGACAGATAGATTGATTGATAAATAGACAGATAGATAGATAGACACATAGATAGATAGATAGACAGATAGATAAGTATATAGATTTACATTTAAATATATAGATAGATTAACACATAAATTGATAGATAGATAAAAAGATTAATAGATTGATAGAGAGACAACATACAAATACTTTGACAAATAGATAGACATATAAAAAAACAAACAAATAGTTAGATAGTTAGATAGATAGACACATAGATAGAAAGGTAAATAGATAGATAGATAGATATATAGACAGATAAATAGATAGATAAACTAAGAGATAGTAGTTTGATAGACATATGGATAGATAGACTGATAGACAAATAGATAGTCATACAGACAAATAGTCAGTCAGATGGATAGACTAATAGAAAGATAGATAGACTAAGCGACAAACATATAGATAGATAGACAAACATATAGATAAATATATAGATAGACACAAAGATAGACAAATAGTTAGAGAAATAGATAGATATACTGATAGAAATATAGATAAAATATTAGATAGATAGATAGACAGATAGTTAAATAGATAATAACATATATAGATATATTGATAGATAAATAGATAGACAGAATGTTAGAAAAATAGATAGATCGATAGATATACAAATAGATAGATAAATACATAGATAGATAGAAAGAAAAATAGATAGATAGAAAGAAAAATAGATAGATAGATAGATAAATTGATATATAGATAGATAAACATACATATAGATAGATAGATATATAGAAAGATAGACAGAGTGATAGATAGATAGACAGGTAGATAGATAGATAGATATACATATAGTTAGAGAGATAGATAAAAAAATAGATAAATAAATTTATATATAAATAGATAGACAGATATATAGATAGACAGATAAATAGATAGACAGATAGATAGATAGAAAGATAGAAGATTGAGAGAGAGACAGATAGATAGATTGGTTGACATATTGAATAATTGATTCATAGATATATTGATAAATAAATTGATAGAATGATTGAAAGACAATATTGATAAATAGATTTTAGAAAGATTGATATATAGATTCAGAACCAAATTGATAGATTGATTGATGGACATTTTGATAGAGAGATTGATATATATATATTGATACAGAAATATATAGACAAAAAAACATTTTGATAGACAGATTGATAAATAGATTGACAGACAAATTGATAAAAAAATAAATACATTAATAGATAGATAGATATATAAATGAATAGATAGACATATCAATAGACAGATAGATAGATAGACATATAGATAAAAAGATAGATAGATAGATAGATTGATTGATTGATAAATTGATATAAAAATTCATAGAATAGATTGATATAAAGATTGTTAGACAGATTGATAGAGAGATTGATAAAGAAATGATTGATCATGTTAATAGAAAGATTGATTATAGATAGATGATAGAATGATAAAATAGATAGAAAGATAGTCATATAGATAGATAGATTAATAGATAGACAAAATAGACAGACAATAGATAGATAGATATATAGATATACACATAAATTGACTGATAGATAGATATTTATATAGATAGATAGACAAATAGATAGATTTATTGATATACATAATGATAGAAAAATTGATAGATAGAGTGATAAACAAATTGATATACAGATAGATAGATTAATAAACAGATTGATAGATATTTTCAAAAATAGATTGATAGATAGAATAATGGATGGATTGTTTGATATATTGATAGACATATTGATAGACGGATTGTTAGATAGATTGATAAATAGATTGGTAGACAAGTTGGTAGATAGATATATAGATAAACATCTAGATAAATAGATAGACTGATAGAGAGATAGATAGATAATAGAAAGATATATAGATTAATACAAAAATGGAAAGACAAAAAGATAGAGAGATGGATAGAAAGATTGCTAGATATATTAATAGGTAGATTTATAGAGAGATTGATAGTAAGATTGATAGTAAGATTGATAGACAGATTGATATACAAATAGATAGAGAGTTTGATATATTGATTGATAGATAGGTAGATAGGATTATTTATATACACATAGATTGCTAGATAGTTAGAAAGATAGATAGAAAGATAGATATACACAGAGATAATAGATAGATAGATACATTGACAGCTAGATAGATGACAGATAGATATACGGATTATTAAATAGTTATGTTGAGAAATTTATTGATAGATAGATTCACAAAGAGAGACAAATAGATAGGCACATATAGAAAAATGATATACATAAGGTGACAAATAGATAAATAGAAAAAAAAAGATATATAGACAAATGAAACACAGATAGATAGGCATATAAATTGACTAATAGATAGAAATATATAATTAATAGAAATAGATAGATAGTTAGACCAAATAAAGACAAATAGATAAATAAAGCTTGCTAATAGCAGAAAGATACTTAGATAGAGAGATATACAAACATTAATATAAAAGATAGTAAATAATATAGATAGAATATAGATAGACAGACAAAAAGATGGATAGATAGATATATAGATAGACAGATAGACATATATTTAGATATGTCGATAGAAAGATAGATAGCTAGATAGATAGATATATAGACAGACATATAGATAGACAAATAGACTATAGACAAACAAACAGAAAGAAAGATAGACATATATAGATAGATATATATACACAATTAGGCTGCTAGATTACAGGTAGTAGAAAGCGAGATAGACGAACAAACAAGGAAACAAATAGACAGATAGAAAGATAGATATATAAATTGATAGATAGATTAAAGACAGACAGACAGATTGATATATAGATTTTTAGAAAACTACATTGAAAAATAGATAGATATATAGGTAGATAGACAAATACATAAATATACAAATAGATAGACAAATAGATAGACAAATAGATAGAAATAATTATATAAAGATAGATAGATAGATTGTTAGTTAGTTAGTTATATAGATAGATATATAGATTGATTGATAAATTAATATAAAAATAAATAGAAAAATTAATAGAAAAATTAATAGAAAAATCGTTAGACAGATAGATTGATTGATTGATAGACAGATCAATAGACGGATAGATATATAGATTGATTGATATAGAGATAGATAAACATAATGTAAGCATATGATAGATAGATACATTACAGATAAGTAGTCCAATAGATATGTAAGTTATTAGATAGATAAATAGACAGATATATAGAGATACAG
>JAREIK010000707.1:0-14056 GCA_029783825.1 Sapria himalayana | reverse complement strand
TCGATATATATGGTTTTCTATATATCCTTCTACCTTTTTATCTATCTGTATGTCTATTTGTTTGTGTGTTTTTCTATTTGTGTATCTACTTATCTATCTATTTGTCTAATAATTTGTCTATTAATTTGTCTATCTATCTATCTTCCTATATATCTATCTATTTATTTATCTATCTATCTATCTCTGTATATATCTAATTATCTATCCATCTATCAATCTATGAATCTGCCTATATAGCTATGTATCTATTTTTCTATCTTTCTGTATATCAAACTATCTTTGAAACTCTATCAATCAATCAATCAATCTATCTATCAATAAATCTATATATCAATCAATCATTCTATCTATTTGTTTATCTATTTGTCTATCTATTTGTCTATCTATATATCAATCTATAATTTTATCTATATTCTATCTATATATCTATTTATTTATCTTTCTATCTATCTATTTGTCTAATAATCTATAAATGTATCTTTTAATCTATTTATATATCTATCAATCTTTCTGTCTGTATATCTATCTATTTATCTAACTGTCAATTTCATTTTTTATCAATCAATCAATCTATCTGTCTATTAATCTTTCTATCAATTGATTAATCTATCTTTCTATCTATTTGTCTATTTATTTATGCATCTATATTGTTACCTATGTATCTTTCTATCTATCTATTTGTCAATCTATCTATCTATATATCTAATAATCTTTCTAATAATCTATCTATTTATTTGTCTGTCTGTATATTTATCTATCTATCTATCTATCTATCTATTATTCAATCAACCTGTCTATCAATTTGTCTATAAATCTATCTATCTATCTAAATATTTTAAAATCAATCTATCAATCTGCTTATAAATTTATCAATCAATATATCTATGTCTATCTATTTATAAATATATTTGTCTATCTATCTATCTAACTATCTATCTGTCTGTCTGTCTGTCTATCTATCTATATATCTTTCTATCTATCTAAGTGTCTATTTATCTATTTATCGATCTATATGTAAATCTATCTATCAATATGTTAATCAATCTATTTATCTATCTAGCTATCAATGTGTCTATCAATCTAACTTTCAAACTATCTTTCTATATAATTGTTTATCTATATATCTATGTGTCTGTCTATATGTCTATCTATATGTCTATCAATCTATCTATCTAGATGTCTATTTAAATATCTATCTATCTATCAATTCATTTATCTATCAGTCTATCTTTTTCTTTGCCTTAGTATTTGTATGCCTGAATATCTATCTAACTAACTTCATGTCTACGTGACTTTTGGTCTAACTATTTATTTGTTTGTCTAGTTGTCTTTCTATTTGTTTGTCTGTCTGTCTATCATTCTATCTATCTTTCTTTCTTTTTTTAATTCTATCTATATGTATATAAAAATATCTATCAATCAATCAATCTGTCTATCTATTTTTTTATATATATGACTATCTATCTATCTATTTTGTATATCTACTTGTCTATATGTCTATTAGTCTGCCTATCTATCTATCTATTTCATTGTCAATTTGTCTATCTGTCAATCTATCTGTCTACCAATGTATCTAATAATATATCTATCTATCTGTATATCTATCTATTTATCAATCAATCCATATTTATATCTCTCTTTTATCTATATATATCTTTATCTATCAACTTGTCTATCTATCTATCTGTCAATTTATCTATAAATTGCTCTATTAATCTACATATCAATCTATCTATCAATGATTCTTTCTATCTATATATCTATCTATCTATCTATATGAATATCTATATGTCTATCTATATGTCTATCTATCTGTCTATATATCTATCGATCTATCTATCTAATAATCTATAAACGAATCTATCTATCTATCAATCTTTCTTTCTATCTATCTCTAATCAATATATCTATCTATCTGTAAATCAATTTCTCTATAATCTTTCTATCAATCTATTTATTAATTGATCTATCAATCAATCTTTCTATCAATCACTTTATTTACATTTTTATCTATATGTTTATATATTTGTCTATATATATATATATATCGATATGTCTATATATCTATCTATTTGTATGTCTATTTATCTGTCTATCTATCTATCAATATATTTTTCTATCTATCTATCTATATAAAAATCTATATATCTATCAATCTATCTATCTCACTACCGATCTGTCTATCTATTTATCTATCAACTTGTCTATCAATTTTTCTATCAATTTTTCTATCAATCTATCTATCAATCTATCTATCGGTTTATTTATCGATCTATCTTTCTATCTACCAATATTTCTATCTACCAATAGACAAGTTATATTTGTCTATCTTTCTATCTACCAATATTTTATCTATATGTTTATCAATCTATCTATCTATCTATCAATTTATCTATCAATATGCCAATCAATATCTCAATCTATCTATCAATAAATATGTCTATCAATCCTATCTATCTATATATCTGTCCATCTATCAATTTATCTCTTTGTCTATATATATATATCTCTATCTATCTATTGGTCTATATATCTGTGTATTTATCTATCAATCTATCCATCAATATATTTCTCAATATATCTTTCTATATAACTATCTATCAGTCTATTTTTGTATCTATATTTTATCTATCTATCTATCTATTTGCCTATCTATATGTCTATCAATCTATTTGTCAATATTTCTATCTATTCATCTATCTATCAGTCTATCTATTTATCAATATATCTATCTATATATCTATATAATATTTTGTATATCTTTCTATCTATTTGTATATCTATATATCTATCTTATTGTTTATCAAACTATTTATCTCTGTCTATCAATCAATCTATCAATCAATCTTTCAATCTATCTAATAATATGTCTCTCAATCTTTTAATTAAATTATCCATCTATCTTTCTATCTATTTGGCTTTCTATCTTTCTATCCATCTAAATTTTTTCTATCAATCTATCTAATAGTTTGTCAATATATCTGTCTAACTATCTATATTTTTCCAATCTTTTTATCTATCTATCTATTTGTCTATCTATCTATTAATATATCTATCTATCTTTTTTTCTATCAATCTATCTATTAATCTGTCTATCAAATTGTATTTTTTTTGTTTATCTATCTATATATATATATCAGCCTATCTATCTATCTATTTATTTTCTATCTATATATCTGCTATCTATCTGCTATATATTGTCTATTTCGGTATCTATCTAATAATTTGTTTATTTTTTGTATATCTATCAATTTGTCAATGAATTTATTTATCTATTTGTCAATTTATCAATTTATCTATCTATCTATCTATTTTTCTATTTATCTATCTATTTGTTTGTTTGTTTATTTATCTATCTATCTATTTTTAAATCAATCTATTTATCTATCTATCTATCTTTTAATCTCTCTATAATTCTATTTGTCAATCTATCTTTCTGTCTCACAATCCATTGTTTCTCCATCTGTTTATCTATCTCTTTATTTCTATTTATATCTATTTGTCTATCTATGTATCTCTCTATATGTCTATATGTCTGTCTATCTATCTATCTATCTATTATTTATCTATTAGTTTATCAGTCAATTTGTCTATATTTCTATGAGTCTATTAGTCTTCTAGTTTATCTATCTATCTATCTTCCTATCTGTATATATGTCTAATTGTCTATCTTTATATTTTTCTATTTGTCTATTTGTTTATCTATTTATATTACTATTTGTATATACCTTTATCTATTTATCTATCTATCTATCAATGTATCCGTATCTCTATCAATATGTCTATCTATCTATTTATCAGTCTATCTATCTATCTATCTATCTAGCTATCAGTTTATTTGTATATCTATCTATTTGCCTATTTTTCTATTTTTATATCTATATATCTATAAATCTATCTGTCTATCTATCTTTCTATCTATCGGTCTATCCATCTATCTCTCAATCTATCAATCAATCTATCAATCTATCTATCTAACTATCTATCTATTTGTCTATCTTTCTATCTATCCATCTATCTATCTATTTATATATCTATCTATCTGTATATCCATTTATCTATCTATATATGAATCCATACTTAAATCTATATATCAATCTATTTATAAAATTGTCTATCTATCTGTCTATCTGTATGTCTGTTAGTCTATTTGTCTATATATGTGTCTATGTGTCTACTTGCCTATTTGTCTATCTATCTGTCTGTGTGCTAGTCTATTTGTCAATCTATCTGTCTTTCTATCTATTTATTAATCTATCTGTCCTAAAATTTATCTAGTATTCTATCTATCAATCTATCTTTCTATCTATCTAGTTGTTTATCTATATGTCTAACTATCTATCTATTTGTTAGTCTATCTGTTTTTCTGTCTATTTGTCTTTATGTTTATCTATCTATCTATCTATCTATCTAAAAATATGTCTATCTATTTATGTATCTATCTTTTATCTATCTGACTATGTATCTATTTGTTAATTTATCTATCTTTCTATATAACTATCTATTTATCTATATATCTATCAAATTGTATTTCAAATTGTTTATCAATCTGTCAATCAATCTATCTATTTGTTTATCTATCTTTCAATAAATCTATCTATCTTTTTGTCTATCTAGTTCTCCATCATTTGTCTATCTATTTGTCTTTCTATTTGTCTATCTATATGTATATTTATTTATTTATCAATTTATCTATCTATCTATCAATATAACTCCCTATCTACATGTTTATCTAAATGTCTATCTATTTGTCTATCTACATGTCTTTCTATATGTCTGTCTATCTATCTATCTTTCTATCTATCTATGAATTTGCCAGTCTATCTATTTATCTTTCTATCTACATTATAAGAAAATGTCAGTTTAGCAATGGAAATTTAGCTAAAGAAAAATCTCTATCTAAATAGTGAGAGTTTAGCTAAAGAATAGCAAAGGATATTTGATTTTATATTGAAATAAATTTTAGTGATGGATTAGGGATGGAAATGTTAGTAGATTTCTACATAAAGAAAATAGGGAAATTTAGCGACGGATATAGTGACAAAATATCACTAGCTACTTAGAACGAGACAAAATCTATCGTTAATATTTTTGTAGAATTTTGTGCAAATAAAAGATGTAATTTAGTGATGGATTTAGCAACATAATTTTCTCTAGCTAATTAGATTGATGCAAAATCTATCGACATATAATTATGAAATTTTTTTTTTTACTATTTTATACTTTATTGCAAGTGATTATTTCTTAAATTTTATTTTTCACAAAATATATCCATTTAGCTAGAGTTGTTTCCCTAACTATTTGTACTGGAGATAATTTCCCTCTCTAATCTTTAATGATTTAATTTTTTTTAATTTATTATTTGTTTTAATAATTTATTTAATTTTGTATATTAAATGTATGCCATTGTCTATAGCTGAGCAATCTTTGAAAGACACAATCTCCTCATAAAATTATAAAAATAGGATATCATAAATAATAATTTATAAATATATAAATACAAAAAAATTTTATGATTATAGGACTAAGATAACTATTTTAATGAGTATAAAATTTTTAAAAAATTATACAAAAAATTTTCTAAATTTTTTATTTAAGAAACTTAAATATTTGTATTAAAATAAAATTAAATAATTAATTTTATAATTATAATAATTTGTATAGCTAATTTTAAAAATAAATGAACATACATTAAAATTTCTACTAATAAAAAACTAAAATAATTAATTGTATGATTAAATAAAAAATATTTACAAAAATACATGAATTAACGAATAAACTAATAAATACTATTATTAATTTAAGTATAAAAATAAAATTTTATTATTATAGGAAATTTTTAAAAAATTATTTAAAATTTGTCATTAAATTTTAAAAAATATGAATTTATATTTAAATATAAATACATAGATATTTGCTCATACTAAAATTTATAAGAATTAAACAATTGAGTAATATTTTTACTATTAGCTTTTAATATTAAGTCTTTATTAAAATAATAAATATAATTTTTTTAATAATCTCCTCACATTAAGTAATTTTTAGAATTTTATAAATTATAAATGATATCTAATAATATGAAATTTTATGCCTTTAAAATTATTTCATATTATCTTCATAAAAATTAATATGAATTCTTAAAAATTTATTACCATGCAATATATATATTTATATATTTTTTAACATGAAGAGTATTTATAATTCTTAGGAGAGTGGCTTGAAAACCAATCATCTTTTCATGTGTGCCTTGCAATATAAAGTTTATAAATTTTGTTGCCATGATTTTTTTTAGTTGGAAGACAAAACATTTATTTTTTGAAATTATTTATATATTTATTGTTTAATTTAATCAATAATTAAAAATTGTAAGGTGTTGTTTTCATTTGTGCCTTGCTACACACACATTAACTTATTAAAAATAATTTATTAAGTAAAAAAAATGAGTATTTATGTTTTATATATATTTATTGTTAATTAAATGTTTTGATAATTAAAAATTTAAACATTTATGGAATTTTAATACTTATAAAAAACTGTATCTTATTGTGCAAAGACAACATTAAGTCTCTAACTAATGCCATCCACCTCTCTCTATCTCTCGACATGGATAAATCAAAATGAAACCTAATAGTGGAAGTGATTTCCTTCAGCAGTGAGTTTCTTGTCGATTTATTGTACACTTTCTACCCTAATATAATCATCATCTGCAAGCATTTTAGAAATACGGGATAACTGATCACAAGAAAGAACTATCAAAGATATCATGCTAGTCGTGCTTCCTCAATCTTCTTCTAGAATTTTTATGCATAGCTTCATCTTCCATATCTTAATAACTTCTTCAACTTCACAACCACCCACCATTGGAATGCAATATATGACAAGAACGATAGCATATATTCATTCAGGTAAGCACCATGTAATATCTTCTCATCAAATTTTGAATTTGTGACGTCTCCACTTTATTACATTGTTTTGGGGAAAGTCGATCCCAAGCAATCATATTTTTGAGTACCTATGAGAAGTGATTTACATGGTATGAACCATTATGGTACAAGAATATCAGTAAGTAGAATAGAAAGGATAATCAAGCAATTCTTGAAAAGTTTGAGAGTTTCATTCGAACTTTTTTTCATGAGTTATAATTTTTTGGGAAAGAAAGTAAGTCGAGTGGAAGATGTGCATGTTCCATGACACCTGGCAGAAGCCAAGTGGTCTTGGAATCCCATGGTGGCTGCATGGTGCATTTGGGGAGATGACCAGGTTGTCGTCAGGCGAGCACTTTATGTTAAATTGGTTTTGATCAATAGTATGCTCATCAAGTAAAACTACTGATCATGATCAAATTATATAGGATCAACCAAATTTTTTATTCATTATAAAGTTCTTGACTTGTGCTCAACTACTTCAGATAAACTTAACCTTTCTAACCTTTTTAAAAAGTATGTAATTCACGTAAAGATATCTCTATAGTTTTTCATATATTATATTTTTTAATCATACAATATACTAGTATTCAAAATTATATTTGTGTTGAGTTACATAAACTATAATTATCAGGCAGTGATAATCTATATATCACATCCAAATCCAATCAATTATATATTGTCATGTAATTTATTAGCAAGATTTACTTAAATGAACTCTTGATTATTATTTAGTTCTTGTGAGTCAGTTACACATTGTTGGTCAATTCCGCTCCCATGATTGTGATTTAGAAGAAGAGAACAACAATGAACAACAAATAATATATATTCCACAAATACAGTTCAACCATGACAGAATTAAAAAAAAACAAAAGAGAAACCACATGATAAATGCACGTAATAACATGGTTCACTAGTCAGTCAACATGACTAGCTATATCTACTAGAAAAATAATTATGTATTTACAAATTATAACCAAAATAGACGTCCAAAATGTTGTATAGTTTATTAATTTTGTTTAAATTTTTTAACATTTTTTTTTGACTTTATATATACATATCTAGGCTAGAGAATTGGGTCGAGATCCCAATTTTTTTGAGATTTTCAGGTGGATGAATGTGAAGAAAGCAGCTGGTTAGTTTGTTGACAGCAAGTCTCAGATTATTGCTTTAAGAATCTATTATATTAATAAAATTTTATAAAATGATAGTAAATTTTTAAAGTAGTTTGGAATCCAAAATATTAAATTTATTTTATGTATTTCTAGAAAAATAGTTTTTTCTATTTTTTCATGGGAACTCAAGGAGGAACATGTGAGAGCTGCTTCTCAACAAGTTGAAAGTTCTATGGGTCTTCAACCAATTGATTATGATCCTATCTATTTGGAGATAATAGGAGGTCATAAGAAGCAGCAAGTATATGACATCGGCTCAACGGGAGTGATATTTTATTGTAGTAGTCATGATTCTAATTCATCTATCATAACAATGGTGGGTGAGTTGGTCGAACAACAAGTAATAGAAACAAATGAACATTTTGAAGTTATGGAGACCAATATTAAAGAGAATGATGAGCAGATTTCTCATTTGAAGGAAGAAATATGGGAAATGAAAGAAGAGAAGGATGAGCAGATTACTCATTTGAAGAAATAAATGCAAAAAATGAAAGAAATGAATGATGATATGAAAGAAATAAATGATGAGATAATAGAAATTATGATTGTAATGCAACCGCAGATCTCCTATATGGAGTCATAGTTAGCCGCCTTGACGTGACACATAGAATTCTGAGAACCAGCTGTGAAACCACATATGAGAGGCTATCAAAAATGCACCAACTAATTATGAGGATGAATTTGTATCAGAATTCTTTCTGAACTATTTTTAATTTTGTCAATGTGTAGCTAAACATGATGAGACTTTTTTGGTGGTATCATTTTTTCTTTATTCTAGTTTTGTTTTTTGCTTTGCCAAATAAGCTAACCGTGAATCATTGCAGGACATCTAATGCGAGACGCACGAATAAATTCTGATTCAAAGTCGTCAGACATTGTCATGATCCTTCCTATGGATGGGTTCCATCTTTATCGATCTCTACTGTATCAAAAGGAGGCTGGGCTATTATTATCTTCATTATTACTGAAATAATTAAATTTTTTTAATCTAAACATCATTGTTGGCCATCATTTAGATATTTGTTGAAGTTGTATGACTATCAACATAGATTTATGTTTGTTCATATGTATAATGCTATTTTTATATATCTGTGAATATGTGTGTGTGTACCAGAATATTGTGTGTAGAGCTTTAGCCTATTATAGGTATGAAAAGGCTCGGCTGGTCCTCTTGGTGATGGGAACAGCATGCTAGCTTCTGAAGTTGTGGGACGAATGAAAAATTTTTAGTCCAATGCAGACCCAGGCTAGTTCTTGACACTCTTATTTCGTGCAGATTTGCATTGTCGCTGTTCAAATATGTGACTACTTATTATTGGTGATCGATAGAATTAAATTGTTGAAATGTTAAAAGTCATTAGGATTGCTAATGAAATTCAATTAAATGTGTTCATTTTGCTTGTTCTCCTTCTCTCGCATGTACATAGTTTCATGGATGACGATGGGCTTAACATGATGAACTGTCAACTGTGGCTATTACAAGCCATTTTTATAGGGGAATCGTGATCTGAAACTGATACCTAGCATGAGAGACCACGATATGAAGCCTTTCTTACGAGGACACGATCTTAACAACTTTATTGCTAATGCCAATAATTCATTCAATCCCCACGAATGTGTTGTGTCAAACATTTCTCTTGCAATGCAATACATCAGAGATTGTTGGATAAACTAGAGATATAAGTTATTGAAGTTTAAGCCAACAATATGAAGTATAAATGGGATAATACTAATTTGTTGCAGTTTCATATCATCTGAGGCAATGTGATTATATTTATGTGTGTATATATGTCTGTATATACTATAGTATATATGTACATATATTCTTAGTATCATATATATTGCAGTACATATGTATATATATACTTAGTATCATGTATACTATAGTATATATGTACATATATACATAGTATCATATATACTAAGTATATATGTAGATATACTAAGTATATTTGCACATAAAATAGTGCAGTATATATTACATATAGACTACACTATTATATTTACATATATACTATAATATATAAGTATGTATATATTGTAGTATTATATGTACATATATACGTAGTATATATGTACATACTGAATTTGATGCCATGATCACTAAGAAATTAGACTGGTTTTTTAATTATGTTCGAATTTGATACTTGCATGATGATGCCACAAGAGAAAACTGGCAAAGCATATTAAAAAGCTAATGATGAAGGGACTGAATGAGCCAGAAAAAGCTGCTCACTTCTCTTTGATTCTTAAAAGCGGAGTTGTTTCCTATTGCTTGTACAAGGATTCTGAAAGAATTCTAGGAAGTACTTATGGCGTGTGTATTTTCCAGGTTCTACTTTTCTTTTCTTTCTGTATACTATGTTTATGATTCTCATCAATGCTAATAACTCTTTTTTTGCCCTTGTAATTGTGTAGGATTCTAAAGACGTAACTCCAAATATTCTTGCAAGAATGATTGAAACTCTATAAGGTGGTGGTCTAGTTGTTTTACTTCTTCGAATCCTATCATCACTTGTGAGTTTGTGTACCTTGGTCATGGTGAGTTACATTTCATTGCTCATTATTTGCTTAAACAAAAACATGATATGCATTCTTTGAACATTGAATTAGAATGTCTCTGTTATTCCTGACATGTTAGGATGTTAATAAGAGATTTAGAATAGAGTCACATTCTGAAAGAGTTTCTCGATTCAATGAGAGGTTCTCATATATGTGCATATAAGAGAAATGCTAGTATATTTCTTATACATACATATTGAGTATATATGTTCGTATATACTATAGAATATACGTACGTATATACTACAATATTTATGTACATATATACTATAGTATATACGAACATATATTCTATAGTATATACGTAGATATATACTATAGTATATATGTACGTATATACTTTAGTATATATGTACATTTATACTCAGTATATCTACATGTATACTATAGTATATATCTATATATGCTGCAATAATATATGTAACTAGTGAAATGCTAGTATATATGTACATATACACTATAGTATATATGTACATATATACTGCAGTATTATGTATTTATCAAAATAGAACTTTTTTTATTTATTAATTTTGATTTGATTGACTGGTTTACTTTTCAAACAGAAATGGTACCAAAATGTTCCCCATACAAAGCTTGTAGAAGTGAAGGGAGATTTTACTAGACATGATGCCTCAAGACTAGGACATCTTTGTCGTGGCAGAAAGATAGTGATCAGAGGAGCTGAGGGAGATAAAGCAAATTCAATTTCACAAAAAGATTATACTTTATGCACTGTCAATATATACTTTAATGAAAAATATGTACTAAAATTTTGTTATGTTTTTTATTTAACTATGTAAATCAAGGGTTGCATAGATTGCTGTTATTCAAAATTATTATGCAAAACATATTTTCATCATCTTGTGTTGCACATGAGCATGGTGTAGTACTCCATTTTTCTATGTTCAAGTTACTTATTGATTTGTTTATGGTTACTACTACTAACGATGAATCTTTATTTCATTTGTAGTTCTTTTGTTAGCATGGTAGCTTGGTCATGGTGGGGCAGAGCAACACCCTTATAGGCCTTGGGACCGGGAAAGAGTTTTAGTTGCAAGGAGGCAAGATGCAAACTTTGATACGCCAAGCCTAGCTCGTGGCTTGTCTTCCAGGTTTTCCATTAATAGTTTTCAAAGATATTTTTCTAAATTTAAATAATCTTCAAATTACTTATTTATGTTGGTTGTGATGTTATGTGTCATCTTTGTGAAGTAAAAATGAGATAATACTAATTTGTTGTAGTGTTGTGTCATTTGAGGCTATGTAATTATATATATGTACATATAATACTATAGTATATAAGTTCATATTTACTACAGTATATATGTATGTATATACTGAATATATATGTATGTATATACTAAGTATATATGTAGGTATATACTGAGTATATATGTATGTATATACTGAGTATATTTGTACAATTAATATTACAGTATATATGTACATATATACTCAATATATTCATATATACTGTAGTATATGTACAAATATACTCAATATATAAGCACATATAATTTTGCAGTATTATATGTACATATATACGGAGTATCTATGTACATAGTATATATGTACATAAAATACTAAGTATATACGTACTGAGTATATATGAAAATATATACTGAGTATATATATACATATAATACTGTAGTATATATGTACATATATACTCAGTTTAAACATACTTATAATACTGTATTATATATGTACATATACTGTAGTAATATATTTAACTTGTGAAATGCTAGTATATATGTACATATGTACTACAATATTATATATTTATCTAACCCAAACTTTATTTATTTATTTATTTTGATTTGATTGATTGGTTTAAATTTCATATAGATAAGGTACCGCAATGTTCCCCATATGAAGATTATAGAAGTGTGGGGATTTTTCACTAGACATGATATGTAGCAACTGATACAGCTTTGTCACAGTAGAAAGATGGTGACAGGAGGAGCTGGGAGAAAGAAAGCAATGTCAATTTCAAAAAGAGATTAAATATTAT
Source organism: Sapria himalayana (assembly GCA_029783825.1). Classification (NCBI taxonomy): domain Eukaryota; kingdom Viridiplantae; phylum Streptophyta; class Magnoliopsida; order Malpighiales; family Rafflesiaceae; genus Sapria; species Sapria himalayana. The sequence goes on along the minus strand of JAREIK010000707.1, from coordinate 1,382 downwards.
ACATTATCGTTAGATACATTATTGAATAAGATATTATAAAATTTTGTTATGTTTTTGTTTTAACAATGTAAAATATTGTATCAGAATAATTATAAACTAATTTTAATTTATGTTAATTATAATTATCATTATAGTTTTTTGTTTTTATTCAAATTAATATAAAAACAAAAAATAATTAAATTAAATTTTTTGAAATAAAATTAAAATAGTGAAAATAGTTTTGGAATGAAAATTGCTAGGTTTTTTTTGCTAATTTAGCCACGGAATTTTCCTTGGTACTTTAGATAGGGATTTACCCAAGCTAATATAGCTAGGGAATTTTCTGAAGCTTCAAATTATGGTCAAAATTAGCTAGGGAAATTATTAATTTAGCTTGGTGACTTTTCATTGCTAAAAATTTTTAGCAAGGGATTATTTCCTCTGTTAATTTTTAGATAGTGATTGTTTCCGTTGTTAATTTTTAGCGATGAGCACTTTAGCTTGGGAAAAGTTTCGTCATTAATTTATCATTATATCCACTTTAGCGATGGAAAAATCTCATTTAGTTAGAGAATTTTTCCTAGCTATTTGGGATTTTTCTTGTAGTGCTATCTGTTTATCTATATGTCTATCAATTTATCTATCTAACTGTCTATCTATTTGTCTATCTATATATTTATCTATTTCTCTATCTATAAGTCTATCTATCTGTATATCTAATTATTTATCTATATGTCTATCAATCTGTTGGACAATTGTGCTTCCATGATTATGATTCAGAAGAAGAGAACAATAGAGAAACAACAAAAATAGATATAAATACAATCCACAACCACAATCTAACCATGGCAGAATCAAAAAATGAAACAAAACCACAAGAGAAATGCACGAAATAATGTGGTTCACTAGTAGTTCAACATGACTAGAAAATGGGACCTCCATTATTATGCTATTGCTGCATTCTCGGCCTCTTTATATTTTGTTTCCTACACTTACATGAAAATAGTAAAACATAAACATTTTAGTAATACAAAATAGATAAACAAAAAAATGATATACAACACTATCTATCTATTTATATGTCTATCAAACTAGGTATCTACATGTCTATCTATCTCCCTATCTATTTATCTATTTATTTATATATCTATCTGACTATCTATCAATTTTTTTTAATTAATCTATCTATCTGTTGATCTAAGTGTCTATTTATTTGTCTATCTAACTATCTATCTATCTATTTGTCTGTCAATATATCTACCTATATATCTGTGTATATAACTATAAATCTATATGTCTAATTGTCTAACAATCTGTCTATAAATATGTATATCAATATGTATATCAAAGCATCTATCTATTGATCTATCAATCTGTCTATCAAATTGTCTATCTATTTGTAT
>JAREIK010000706.1:102952-152789 GCA_029783825.1 Sapria himalayana | reverse complement strand
TGATAAACAAATAGATAGAATGATTGATACATAGATAGATAGATAGAAAGATATAAAGATATATAGAAAGATAGCTTGACATATAGATAGACAAAAAAATAGATAGAAATAAGATGTACATATAGATAGAAGGTAGATATATAGATAAATAGATATATAGAAAGATAAATAGATAAATAGATGGATAAATAGATAGATATAAATATAAATATAAATATAAATATATATATATATATATATATGTATGTATATGTATATAGTGATATATAGATTTATAGATAGATTGATAGATTGATAGAAAGATAGACATATAGATAGATAGAAAAATAGATTGATAATAGATAGATAGACAAGATATATGGACAAATAGATAGATAGATAGATAGATAGATATATATATAGATATATAGACATATTCATATATAAATATATATATATATATATATACACACACACATAGATGGATAGTTAGATCTATAGATAGATAGATATAAATAGAGACATTAGTTAGAGAGATAGATTGACATATAAATAGACTAATATATATACAAATACTTCTTTGATAGTTAGATAAATAGATAAATAGATAGACATATAGATATAAAGATAGATAGACAAATTGATAGATAAATATATTGATATATGGTTAGAAACATAGTTAGACAATAAATCGACAGATAGATAGAAAGATAAATAGACAAATAGTCAGATATATAGACTGATAGATAAATTGATAAAGAAACTGATACATAGATAGATAGATATACAAATATAGATAGATAGATATATAGGCAGATAGATATATAGATAAAAAAAGTGATAGACAAATAACCAGATAGATAATAGATAGATAGATAGATAAATAGTTAGATACTTAGATTATTATACAGATAGATGGACAGATAGATAGAAAGATCTATAGATAAACATATAGATAGATTGATTGACTGTTAGATAGAAAGATAGAAAGATAGATATATATATATATATAGACATTAGGTAGAAAGATAAATAAATAGATAGATAGGTAGATAGATCGATAGATAGATAGAAAGATAGAAAGATAGACATATAAATAAATAGATAGATATATATATATATATATATAGAAATATAGATTGATATACAAATAGATGCTTTGATAGATAGTTAGAAAGCTAGATAGATGATTATATAGATAGATAAATAAAATATTTATAAACATATATATAAATAAGTAGATAGACATATAGATAGACAAATAGATAAACAAATAGATAAATAGAAAGAAAGACATATAGACAGAAAAATAGATAGATATATAGACAAATAGATAGAAAAATATATAGATAGACATATAGATAGAAAGATATATAGATATATGGATAGACACATAGATAATAGATAGAAATAGAGATAGATAGATAGATATAAAGATAGATATATATAAATAAAAATAGATCGATAGATAGATAAATAGAATAGATAGATAGAATAGTTAGATAGGCAATATATAAATAGATAGATAGATAGACAAATAGTATAAAAGAAAGATAGATCAACATATAGATATACAAATAAATACACAAAATTTATAGAAATATATATATATAGAAATATATATATATATAAATATATAGACAAATAGATAGAAAGAAATAAAGATAGATATAAAGACATATTTATAGATAGATTGATAAATATACAGATAGATATATAGAAACATAGACATATAGATAGACAAAGAGATAGTCATATAGATAGATAAATTTATAGACAAAAGATAAATAAATAAATATATTGATATTCAGATAGATAGATAGATAAATAGATAATAAAATGATAGATAGACAGATATATAAATAGATATATAGATAGACAGACAAACAGATAGATAGATAAACATATAGATACAAAATAAATAGATAGATACACATATAGATAGACAGATAGATAAATAGATAGATAGACAGATTGATACATAGATAGATATGCAAATAAATAGAGGGATAGATTGAAAAATAAATAGTTGGGTAGTTTGATTGATAGACAGTTCGTCATTTATATTGATTAATAGATATATAGATAGACAGAAAAATAAATTGACATTAGATAGAGATAAAGATAAATAAATGAATAGGTGTATATAAATATATAGATTTATAGATAGATAGATAAATGGACATATAAATAGATAGATAGAATGATAGATAGGCAATAGATAGTGAGATAGATATATTGATAGATAGACAACTAGATAAATAGATTGATAGATAAATTGACATATAAACATATAGATAAATAGATAGATAATTAGATAGATAGATTTACAAATAGATATACAGATTGATTGATAGATCTAGGGATAGATAATCAGATAGATATATAAATAGATAAATAGATAAGATAGCAAATAGATAGATAGACAGACAAAAAGATAAATAGATAGACAGATAAATAGTTAGATAGATAGATAAATAGTTAGATAAATAGATATATATATCTACAAATAAGTAGTTAGATAGATAGCTAGATTGAATGACAAATAGATAGATAGATAGATTTAAGGATAGTTAGATAGACATAATGATAGATATATAGATAGATCAATTGACAAATAGATAGATAGATATAGATATAGATAGATAGATAGATTGACAAATATAAAGATAAATAAATAGATAGATGTATAGATAAATGAAAAGATACACATATAGATAGATAGATAGATATATATATATATATATATATAAACAAATAGATAGTTAAATAGATAGATAGTCAGATTTATAAATAGATTGATTGACGTTGATAATTAGAATAAAAGATAGATTGATAAACATATAGATAGATTGATTGATACAATGATAATTAGATAGATAAATAAACAAATAGGGTGAAAGATAGCTAGACAGACAGACAGATAGATAGACGGACAAATAGATAAATAGATAGATAGATAGTTTGATTGATTGATAAATAGGCAGATAAATATTTAGATAGATAAATAGATAGTTGATAGATAGGTAGATAGAAGTATAGATAAACAAATAGATAGACAAATAGATAGAAAAATAGATAGAAAGATAGAAAGACAAATACACAAAAAGATAGATTGAATAATATATAGAAAAATAGCTAGACAAATAAATATGTAGATAGATAGATAGATAGATATAAAGATAGATATACACATGGATAGACACATAGATAATAGATAAATAGAGATATAGATAGGTAGAAAGTAATTAAATAGATAGAGAGATAAAGTGATATATAGATAGATAGATAGATAGCCAGCTTGAATGATAGATAGATAGATAGACATATAAATATATAAATAAATAATTTGAAAGATAGTTAGATAGAGTGATATATTGACAATAGATATATAGATATAGATATATATATATATATATATATATATAGACATATAGGTAGATAGATAGATAGATAGACACATAGATAGGAAAATATATAGACAAATTGATAGACAAATAGATAGATATATAGATAAACAAATAAATATACTTATAGAAACTAAATAGAAAGATAGATACACAAAGTGATAGACAGATATATATAGGTAGATTGTAGACAAATAGGTAGAACAATAAATAGACAGATATAATGATTGATAAATAAATAGAAAGATAGTAAGATAGATAGATAGAGAGAAAAATAGATAGAAAGACTGATATTTATATATATATACACACACACACACACACATAGATATATATATAGATAGATAAATAGATAGATATATTGATTGATTCATAGATAGATAGACAGATAGATAGGTAGATAGATTTAAAAATAGATAGTTGGATAGTTTGATTAATAGACAAATTGACAAATAAATAGATTAATAATTATATAGATAGATAGATAGATATATTGACATTAGATAGAAAGATAGATTTACATTAGATAGAAATATAGATAAATAGATGGATAGGCAGATATATAGATAGATAGATATATAAATTGATATATAAATAGATAGATAGAAAAATAATAGGCATTAGATAAACAAATAGATATATAGATAGATAGGGAAATAGATAGATAAATATCTAGATAAAAAGATAGATTAAAAGATAGAAAATTAGATAGATAGATAGATAGATCTATAGATAGATAATTAGATTATTATATAAATAGATAGATAGATAGATAGATAAATGGATAGATATACAGATAAATAGATAGATAGATAGATATTTTAACAAATAATTAGTTAGATAGCTAGCTAGATTGATTGACAAACATATAGAAAGATAGTTTTATAGATTGTTAGATAGACAAATGATAGTTATATAGATAAATCAAAAAAAAATAGATAGGTAGATAGATAAAGAGATAGATAGATAGATAGATTGATTAACAAATAGTAAGATAGATTAATAGATAGATGCATAGATAGATAGATAGATAGATAGATAGATAGATAGATAGATAGACAAATAGATAGATAGTTAGTTAGTTATATTTATAAATAGACTGATAGACATATTGATAATTAGATTGATATATAAATTGATACATAGATTGATAGATGGAGTGATAGACATATAGATCGATTGATTGATACAAAGTTAATTAGACAAATAGATACACAAATAGATAGATAGATAGAAAAATAGATATATAGATAAATAGATAGATTGACAAAGAGATAGATAGATAGATAGATATACAAATATATAGTTAGATAAATATATAGATATATAGATATGTAGATAGAAATATAGATAAACAAATATATATACGAATAGATATAAAGATAGAAAGATATATAGACAGATAGATATATTAATTGAAATATAGAAAAATAGGTAGACAAATAGATAAATAGATAAATAGATAGACAAATAGATAGAAAGATGGATATACCCATGGATAGACACATAGATAATAGATAGATAGAAAGAGAGAGATAGAAAGAAAATATATAGACGGATAGACACAGATAGATATATTTGTCTATCTATTTATCTATCTATCTATCCATCTATCTGTCTATCAGTCTATATATCACTTTATCTCTATATCTGTCTATCAATGTATCTATTTATCTCTTTATCTATCAATTTGTTTATCTATTTATCTATCTATCTGTATATATATTTATCTATCTTTCTATTTATCTATCTATTTGTCTATTTATCTATTGATTTGTGATTTTGTCTATCTATCTATATTTCTAGTAATCTATTTGTCTATTTATCAATCTATCTTTCTATCAATTTGTATATTTGTTTATCTATCTATCTATCTATATATATATATATGTATGAATCAATCAATCAATAAAAATCTATATATCTGTCTATCTATCTATCTATTTGTTTATCTGCCTAATAATTTAAATATCTAATTGCCTCTCTATATAACTATATAACTTTATATCTATTTTTTAGTCTATTAGTATTTCAGTTTATTTGTCTATATATCTATCTATCTATTTGTGTAACTATTTATCAACAAATATATTTATCTATATTATTCTCTGACTAGTCAATTTTCTTTTTATCTATAAACTTATCTTCCTATCTCTCTATCTATCTCTATATATATCTATATATCTTTCTATATATCTATTAATATATCTATCTATTTTCTATCTAATAATCTTTATATCTATTATCTATCTATTTATCTATCTATTTGCCTATATGTCTATCTATATATCTATCATTATACCTATCTTTCTATCTTTCCACTTGTTTATCACCTATCAATCTAATAGTCTATTTGTTTATATATCTATCATTCTATTTGTCTATCTATGTATTTTTCTATCTATCTTTCCATCCACCTATCTATCTATCTATCTGCTTGTCTATCTATCTGTCTATCTATATATCTATGTATCTATCTATAAATCTTTCTATCTTTTTGATTATCTATTTATATATCTATCTATCTAAATATCTATCTATTTATCTTTCTAATTGTTTATGTTTATCATTCTATCTATATGTCTATTTGTAAGTCTATCTATCTATCTATTTGCCTATTTATCAATCTATTTATCATTAAATTAATCTATATATCTATAAATAAATAATTAAATAAATATATATATATTTATATTTATATATTTATATTTATATATTTATATATTTATATCTATCTATCTATATGTCAATCAAATATATTACTCTATCAGTCAATCAAAATATCTATCTATATAACTATTTTTCTATTTATCTATCTATCTAATTAACTATCTATCTATCAATTTGTGTATATGTATATTTGTCCATTTATCTATATGTTTATTTCTTTATCTCTATCTATCTTTCTATGTGTTTATCTGTTTATCTATCTATTTGTTAATCTATCAATATGTGTATATGTATTTTTAACTATGTCTATATCTATATACATATCAATCAATCAATTTATTTATCGATCTATTTATCTAACTGTCTAATTTACTAACTGTTTAACTATCTATCTATCTAACTTTCTCATTTTCTTTCTGTCTATCCGTCTTTCAACCTATAAGTCTTTTAGTCTATCTTCTATCATTCTATTTATTTATCTATCTATCTATCTATATATGTATCTCTTATCTATTTATCTATCAGAATATATTTGTGTTTATCTATCTATCTCTTATTATATATCTTATTATTTGTCTATCTATCTATCTATTTGACTATCTATCTATCTATCTATCACTTTCTATGTATTTATCAATCTATCAATATGTAAATCTGTGTATCTATTTATCTATCTATCAATCTATTAATCTATTTATCTAACTATAAATTATCTATTTGCATATCCGTCTAACTATATAACTATGTTTCTATCTATTTATATATTTGTCTGTTTATTTGTCTATTTGTATATCTGTCTATCTATCTATAAATCTATATATTTGACTATATGCCTATCATTCTATGTGTATATATGTCTATCTATCTATCTATCTATATATCCATATATATATATATATGTGTGTGTGTGTGTGTGTGTGTGTGTGTGTGAGTATCTATCTATCTAATGTATATTTGTTTATCTATCTATCTGAATATCTCAAGATCTAACTATCTTTCTAAGTGTCTATCTATTTGTCATTATTTATATCTATCTATATGTGTTTATATGTATATGTCTATTTGTCTATTTATATATCTGAAAATATATAAATCTGTTATCTTTATATGTGTCAAACTATCTATTTGTTTAACTATGTAATTGTTCATATATCTTTCTCTCTATCTATCTAACTATCTATCTACCTTTCATTCTATTAGTCTATTTGTCTATCAGTCTATCTATCTATAAGTCATTTTGTTTATATATAATCTATCTATCTATTTGTCTAAATATCTATCTATTTATATGTCTATCGATCTATATATGTATATATGTATATGTTTATTTTTCTATCTATCTATCTACCAATTTATAATTTTTTTATCTAGCTATGTCTAACTATCTATTTGTATAACTATCTAAGTGTCTATTTTTATATCTCTCTATATATCTAATAATCTTACTATTTTTCTATCATTCTTTGAGTATATTAGTCTATAAGTCTATATATCTGTAATTCTATTTTTTTATCTATAATCTTTCTATCTATTTCTCTAAATATCTTTATAAATATCTATCTGTGTATCTATCTACCTTTCTTTCTTCATATCAAACTATCTATCTAGCTGTCTATGTAACTATTTATATATCTGTCTATCTTTATATCTATCTTTTTTTTCTAATTACTTACTTAACTACTTATATGTCAATATGTATATCTCTCTATCTATCTATTATCTACCTACATATTGGTTTATCTATCTATATATCAGTCTATTTATCTATCTATCTATCTTTTTATATGTCTATCTATGTTTTAATCTATCTTTCTATCTATCTATTTATATATCTAACAATCTATATATCTGTCTATATGTTTGTCAATCTATGAATCTAATTGTGAAAATATGTATTATATATATATATATATATATATATCTATTGATCGATATGACTATCTACCTACCTATCAATCTATCTATAGATCTATCTATCTATAAATCCATTTTTGTATTTATCTATCTATCTATATATCTATCTATCTATTTGTCTAAAAATCTTTCTATCTATAGGTCTATCTATCTATATGACTATCTATTTATCTATATATCTATCTATATGTCTGTATATCTCTCTATTTATCCATAAATCTATCTATCTTATATATATATATATATATATATATATATATCTCACCATCTATATATTTGTCTATCTATCTATCTATATATCTTTTATTTATCTATAAGACTATATATCTATTAGTCTAGCTATCTATTTATCTATCTCTTTATATGCCTATATTTCTATTTGTATATCTATATATCTTTTTATAAGTCTATCTATTTTTCTTTCTATCTATTTGTTTATAAACATTCTATCTCTTTATCTATCTATCTATTTATTTATGTCTTTCTATATGGCTATCTATCTATCAACCTATGTGTCTATGTATCTATAAATTTGGCAATCTATCTATTTGTGTATATGTCAACTTTCTATCTATCTATCTTTCTATCTATCTATCTATCTATCTATCTTTTCATATATTTACCTATGTGTCTATTTGTGTATCTATTTACCTATATATCTATCTATCTTTCTTTCTTTCTATATGTCTATCTATATGCCGATTTGTCTATATATCTATTTCTCTATCTGTTTATCTATCTATCTATCTATCTATCTATTTATTTGTTTATATGACTATTTATCTATCTATCAACCTATGTGTCTATGTATCTATAAATTTGGCAATCTATCTATTTGTGTATATGTCAACTATCTATCTATCTATCTATCTATCTTTCTTTCTATCTATCTTTTCATATATTTACCTATCTATCTATTTGTGTATCTATCTACCTATATATCTATCTTTCTTTCTTTCTATATGTCTGTCTATCTATATGCTGATTTATCTATATATATATTTCTCTATCTGTTTATCTATCTATCTATTTATTTGTTTATATGACTATTTATCTATCTATCTATTTATCTATGTGTCTATTTGAGAATTTATATATATGACTTTATGTCTATCTGTTTATCTTTCGATCTAACTATCAGTCTTTTCGTCTATTTATAAATCATTGCATCTCCCTACCTATCTCTCTATCTGTCTGTCTATGTGTTTATGTGTCTTTGTGTTTATGTGTCTATGCGTCTATAGGTCTCTATCTATTTATCTATCTATCTATTTTACTACATGTCTATCAATCTTTCTTTCTATTTGTCTAAATGTCTATCTATTTATCTATCTATATGTCTATCTTTATATTTATCTATTTCTCTATCTATATATCATTTATCTATCAACCTATCTATCTATGTATCTATCCATCTATTTTTCTACCTATATATTAGTCTAGCTATCTGTATATCTTTTTATCAATTTATCTATCTATCTATATCTATATATATCTCTTTATATCTATAAGACTATCTATTTATTAGCCTATATTTCTATCTATATATCTCTCTATATGTCAATATGTCTATTTGTGTATCTACCTTTGTATATTTCTATCTATCTTTGTGTCTAACAATTTGTTTTTCTAACTTTCTATATATCTGTCTATCTAATTTTCAAACTATCTAACTATCAATCAATCTTCTTTCTATCTATCTATTAATATATTTGTATATTGTTTATCTTTATATCTTACTATCTATCTATCTATCTATCTATGTGTCTATCTAGCTATCTATCTATATATCTATTTTTCTATCTGTCTATATGTATATCCTTATATCTCTTTATCTATCTAAATTTTTGGATCTTTCTATCTATATAACTATTTATCTATCAAATTGTCTTTATATCTAATTATCTATCACTATATCTATCTATCTTTTTATTTATCTCTTTGTTTATCTCTTTATGTAGGAATTAATCTATCTATCTATATATCTGTATGATTATATACCTATCTATCTACCTATGTCTATCTATCTACATATCTTTTTATTAATATATCAATTTGTCTATCTATCTAACGATCTATCTATTTGTCTATATGTCTATCTATATATTGATCTATCTATTTGTCTATCTATCTATCTATCTATTTATGTTTCTATCTATCAGTCTCTCTATCTCTCTATCTATATGTTTATATGTTTATCTGTCTATCTGCCAATCTATTAATCAATCTATCTAATAATTTGTCTAACTATCTATCTATCTACCTATCTATCTGTCTGTCTATCTGTCTGTCTGTCTATCTATCTATCTATCTATTTGCCTATTTGTCTAATAATCAATCTATCTATCTATCTATCTTTCTATATATTTTCTATATCTCTATTAATATGTCTATTTATATATTTTCTATCTATCTATCTATAGATTTATCTATCTATATATTTGTCTATCAGTCTATATATATATATTTGTCTATCTTTCTATCTATTTATAATAATTCAATCTATCAGTCTATTTGTATATCTGTCTATCCCAGATAGATAGACAGATAGTCATATATACTGATAATTATGTAAATCCGTGATTATTTATTTATTTATCTATTTGTCTATATATAGATAGCTGTAAGTATGTTCTATTAGACATATATATTCTACACCCTCCAATATTAATTTTTGTTTAATAGTACTATTGAAAAAAAATTCACTACACTAAGTCTTTATTATATCTATCTAATATTGGCATTTAGAATCAAATCACACTTGATGTGAAATGGGGGGTGTAGAAGACTAAGAACCCATGTCAAACTATACATTATTGTAAGCTGGGGAACAAACATTGTATATAATTTTCTCAATATGTTTTCTTAGATACTAATCATTCTCAAAGCACACTGGACATGCATGGTGACCTATTTCGTGTATACATTTATAAAAAGTAATTATTCCATCATTATATAATGTTCACATGAGTAATATGATAGATAATTTGATTAGTAATAGAGTACACCCTTTTGTTTTTAAAAAATGTGCATATAGTATATATATCCAAAGTAATATACATGTGGTGCGTGTTAAGTTTCTTATATAGTTCAATCTATGTTTTCTTTACATGCACATTATTTATTGTTTACAATGAAACACATGCACTAATATGCTTCTGTGCAAAAAAAACATACCAATTTCTTTGTCACGCATACAAAAAAGTAGAAATTATCAAAACTAATAGTGTAGAACTAAATGAAATAAAAAATCAAACAAGATGAAACACATCATTTAATAATGACTTTCACATTTTTGACTATGATCTAATGTTGATTCTGATATTATCACAGAGAATCAATATATCAAAGAAAAGTTTTTTAATTAAAATTGTTTATTGGATCTAAATCACCAAATGAAGAAATATCTTTAATATTGGTGTGATATTTTATGTTTAATGCTATTCTAGTAGTATAATTTTTGTTAAATTAAACAATTAGCAATAATAAAATAATGATAAACAAAAATCAAAAATTATCATTAATGCATTATATGAAACTCTTAATATATGATACTCTTGATATAGCATATGTTTTCCTTTTATTTTCTTTTTTCTTTTCAGCTATTTTAGATTTAGCATATGTTATTAAATTTTTTTATTCATTTGATGATACTCATGATATATGACATACACACACACACACACACACACACACACACAAATATGTATTTATAGTTTTTTGTTTGAATTTATGTGTATCATTGTATTTTTTGCCGTTTATATATCTGCAATGTTTTGTTTTGGTGTAACATTATAATATGAGTATATTAAATGATTTTATAATTTTTTTTTCAATTATAGCCATGTTATTGTTTGATGAAATTAATTAACCTATTTTATAATATTTTAAAAAAAGTGATTTGCCCATTTGGTTTATTTCCTCATTGATAATTTGGGCATTATGAAAAATAGCCCTCTTGAGCTGTACTTTGCCAAAATGTAGATTCTCTTTAATCTTTTCTTTTATAAATTAAACTTTTTATGTGATTAGACTGCTAATAAAAGATTAGATTGGAAATTCCATATTATGTGAGCTAACATCCATCAGAGAAAATGAAATTTGGCATTTCAATACAAAAAATTAATTTCTCAATTAAATATCTAATTGGAAAAGTATATAAGTGATAGGCATATCTATAATTTTTGTTAAATTAATAAGTTGTCATACTTCTTATCCTTTAAGTTTGAATTGATGTGTATGTAAATAATCTTTAAAGTAAATTACTTAAATATTAGGATAAATTTCTATTACACTGCTATTTTTTTGGCAGGTCTTTAGTTCATAAGATTGTGTGTCCTTAGGCTACTACTTTAATTAACTATTTATTTATGCATATCTTTGGCATTACTCTTTGTATTTCAGTCACGTGTCTCTATAATATAAAGCTTTAGTTTTACTAGATTATATTCATTCATTTATAATCTTTATCTTGTTAGTAAGCTTAATATAGGATGAGACTGGATTACTATGAGCGTTGTAGTCAACTAGATTTGCTTAATTCTCATTCTTCTTAGCTTAGTTAGTTTACTTTAGCAAATTGTATTTTGATTGTAGTTTTACACAAAATATGTTAATTTTAATGTTTGTAATTATTCGTATCTTTAATCAGCCCACTATTGTAATGCTAGGAATCTATAATTGCAGCCTTCTTCACATATATGTTTTCTAGTTTAATACTATGTATGATATGTTTTCTAGTCTATATCTATTATTGTTCATGTCTGAATTCTTCAATAATTGATTTACCAAAAGTTCTTGGAATTGGATCTTCATTCCATTTATTTTTTCTGTCTTATTTATTTTTATATTCAAAGATTGAGTTGAATCATAGTTAAAATTTTGATCTTTGATTACATTGAGAAGTGAGAAGCTTACTCCTTCACAGTTGCAAACCTTTTCATTTTTGCATCCCTTTCTTGCACTACAAAAAAAATCCCAAATAGCTAGGGATAATTCCTTAGTTAATTGGATATTTTTTATCGCTAGATGCGATATAACGACGGATTAGCAATGGAGGTTTTCTCAATCTAAAGTGGTCATCGCTAAAAATTAGTGAGGGAAAGAGGCTAAAATATTTTAGAGACAGAAATATTCCTAGCTAAAATAATAATTTCCCTTGCTAAATTAATAAGCTAGAGTTATCATCGCTAAACGGATATAACAATGGAAGCTTTCCCTATATAAAGTGATTGTCTCTAAAAATTAGTAAGGAAAATAGTCCCTAGCAAAATAAATTTAGCAATGGAAAAATCCCTAGCTAAAATAATAATTTCTCTATCTAAAATAATAAGGGAAAAATCCCTAGCTAAATTTGTAAGGGAAAATTCCCTAGCTATTATCATTCCAAAACTATTTTCAGAATTTTATTTTTTTTTTCAAATTATTTAATTAAATAATTTAATATTTTTATATTAAATTGAATTAAAACATAAACTATAAATGATAATTTATAATTAAAAAAAAATAAAATCATTTAAAAAATTATTATGATTCAATATTTTACATAATTCAACAAAAATATAACAAAATTTTATTACATCATATTCATTAATTTATCTATCGACAGTGCATAAAGTATAATCTATCTATGCATTGACGTTGCTTTCTCTCCCTCATCTCCACCAATCACCATATTTCTACTGCGACAAAGATGTCTGAGTCACGGTGCATCATGTCTAGTAAAAAATCTCTTATTATAAAAGCTTCATACGGGGAACAATGCAGTACCATATCTGTACAAAATTTAAAACATCCAATCAAATCAAAATAAATAAATAAATAAATATATGTTTTGATAAATATATAAAACTACAATATAGATGTACATATATACTACAAAGTATATGTACATATATTCTAGCATTTCACTAGTTACATATATTACTGCAATATATGTACATATAAACTACATTATTATATGCACATATATATTGTGTACATATATACTCAATATATATGTACATATATACTGTAGTGTATATGTATACACTGGTATACATGTACATGTACCTATATACTGGTATATACATATATACATGTATTTATATGTACATATATACTTAGTATATGTACATATACACTACAGTGTATATGTACATATATGTGTATACATTTACACTATAGTATATATGTACATATATAAGTACATGTATGTGCATATACATTATAGTGTATATGTACAAGTATGTACATATATACTAGTAAATACTTGTACATATATACCTATATATATGTGCATATACACTATAGTATATATGTACATATATACCAGTGTATACATATAAATTGCAGTATGTATGTACATATACACTGCAGTGTATATGTACATATACTTTAGTGTATATATGTATCTATACTAAGCATCTATATATACATATAAATATGTACATATACTATAGTGTATATTTACATATACACATATAATGGTAAATACTTGTACATATATACCAGTATATATGTATATGTAGATATATACTAGTATATATGTACATATACATATATATTGGAATAAATGTACAAGTATTTACATTAAAGTAAAGTGTAAACACCTATTATGGAGCATGAACATCAAACAACAATATATTCTGAATAAGAATAAAAAATTGAACAAACACCTTAACTAGGGCTACAAAAATCATCTTTGTTTATTTGAAATTGCATCGAACTTGGAAACACAAGGCACAAAAAATTTGCAATAAGACAGTACAGGATAAAAGTTCAATACATATACATACATATTGTGCATAAAATATAATCTATCCATTAAATTGACGTTGCTTTCTGTCCCTCAGCTCCTCCGGTCACCATCTTTTTTTTTTTTAAAAAAGGAGTTTATTAATATTAACCCTCTCTTTTGGCGGAGGAATACCATTTTTACAAACTAAAATCTACCCATTCCCCACTTACAACCTTGACCCTTATCATTAAAAATTAAAAAGATCTAAAATTACTAAATCTCTATTCTTGAGAATAATTTGCAATGGATGCACTTTTTTGAGATTAGCTATAAATTTCTTGTATATAGCTATAACCCTTCTTGATATGATCTTTGAAATCCACTTGAGCTTCTTCTACTTCGTTGGGTTTCCATAATTCCTGCCCTCCTAGACTCCTGGTTTATGCTTATTCTATGTTGACATTACTGATTTCCTGCAAAACAAAGCAACATATCTACATACTCATTCATTCATCTTGTTTACCTTATGGCTGCTCTTCTTCTTGCCTTTGAAGTTATCCTTTACTCTTTTAACCTCTTTTGTTCCAGCTTGATAAAGCTAGCAAATTACTCCAAGTGATTTTTCTGCACTTTATCTTATCTCCATTTCCACTTACATCTATGCCCCTTTAGAGCTTCATAAACTGAGTCCTTCAGCTTTAGAGAGTGTCCGGACCAGCCTCCTAGTCTAGGCACTTACAAACCCAACAAATCTATAAAATACCGTAAATTAACACATGACTCTTCACAACATTCACACATAGCCACTTAACCTAAACATTAAAACCATAACCAAACCATGACTAGGACTCCAACAATTCCAGCAGCTGCTGGATTTACTAGATGCATATACGAGGGACTTCGCTGCTAAGAAAAAAGAAATAACAGAAATATATTCTAACAACCGATATCTTACCTTACCCTATTCCTTTAGCCTCCATAATGATCTTACCTGTTTACCATTTTTCCTTTTTTTTTTATTCACCTCAGTTTATGTTAATCCCCTTCAGGACCAGGAGATTTTAAGATATGAGTCTCTTATCACTTTGAACAGCAGGGAGTCTTTCCTCTCCATTGGTTATATTTGTCTCAGCAGCGGGAGTACTCCTGACAGCAACCGGGGGCAGCAACAGACAGCAACTATCTCTCCTTTCCCCTGTGCATCTGGCTCAAATCTTCACGAGATTCCAGCCTTCCTCCTTCGTCGTGTATTCGCTGATGATCATAGAACAAACCAAAGAGAAAACAAAGAAACAACAACCGTGCCTACCAGAACTTTACACCCTACTACCCTTATTCTTGATTAAACTAATACAACATAAGTCAATTATCAACGATTACTCCCCTTTCACATACTGCAAGGAAAGGACAGAATATATATTAACCTGTAAAGAAAATCAAAATACAACCTTTCTGCAGAGATTATCGACTTCTGCCAAAATGCGGAATTAGCAGATTAAATATGCAGAAATTCTAAATTACATACTTATTATTTTAACAACCGTTCAGTATAGCTATATACCATTCTGCCAAAATGCAGAATTAATATATACTACCATGGGATCTCCTTCATATATATCCATTTAGCTCCATCTGTCATATCTTCATGGTCTGTTTATTTGTTCTTATATAAGGAAAACCCATTTTATCTATACATGCTATTCCCTTTAGTTTATTTGGCATGAATTTCTCCTTATAATCTATATTTCCTCTGATGGTGCCTATTTTAGATAGACAATCCGCTAGATTATTGGCTTCTCTATATATATGTATTATTGAGGCCTTCAGTTCTTCCAGAAGATTAAGAATAACTTCTAGATCCTCTTCATACCTCCATAATATTTTCTTATTTATTACCGTATCAACTAGAAATTTTGAGTCTACCTGAACTACAATGTTTTTAAAATTTAGCTGCTTACATATCTCTAACCCTGATTTTAATGCTCTAATTTCTGATTCTAATGCCGAGGATGCCCTACTAGCTCTGGTAAATGCTCTCTGTACTGTCCCTGTATGATCTCTTATTACTCCGCCTCCTCCTGCTATTCCAGTGTCCCTACTAAAACTCCCATCCGTATTAAGTGAAAGTTTACCAACCAGCGGAGCATTCCGCTGTATACATTTAGCCCATTGCTGTTTTATCACTTTGTATGTGAGATCCCATTCATTCTCAAGCTTCTTTTCTTGTTCCAAATCCTGTATTACTATCGGTTTTATTATTGTTATATTATATATTTCCTTTTTAATATCTTTTATAATTTCTGTTAAGTTCATCCTTATATTTTCATATTTACTTTTGTTTCTAGATTTCCAAATGCACCAGATAATTAGATGCGGCAGTTTCTGACTAAGCCATTTCCTGGCTGGGCTTTTCATGTTTACTTTTCCCCATTTTTTAACTTTATCTATTAATCCATCTTCTATTTTACATATTCTTTTTTTCCCTTCCATCTCTCTCCATATTTCTGCTGCAATGGGACCATTCGAGAGCAAGTGATCAGTTGTTTCAACCGCTTGAAAACTAGCATTCGCATCTTGAGGCCATGTTAATCACTTTCTTTTGTACATTTCTATCTACCGGTATGGCGTTCAATAATGCCTTCCATGTAAAGGAACGCATTTTTTGCGGGACATTTTCTTGCCATACCCATTTAAATAGAGTTTGTACCAGTTTTTTCTTTCTAACCAAATCTTTTGCCGATTTGAGAGAAAAGTTTCCTTGTGGTGTTAACATCTATTTCCAACCACTCTTTTTTAGTATAGAGTGTGAGTCTACTATCTCTTTTTGTTTTTCCATTGACTTCCAACTGTTCGAAGCTTTCTTGTAAGTCTTATTTTTATTATCTAAATATTTTACCCTCATATATTTAGCCCATAGATTATCACTTTCTTTAAGACTCCACCAGCTTTTACAGTCCCAGGCAGCTGCCGAGTCCTGAAGGCTCATAAGACCTAAGCCTGCTTCCTCTTTCGGGTAACAAATACTTTTCCAGTCCTTCCAGTGTAGTTTATCTCTGCCTTGTTTTTTACCCCATAAGAAGTTTGCCATTTCTGATTCGAGTTTTTTAATAAATTTTTTTGGGGGATGTATCACTGATAAAATGTGTGTGAATGTGCTTTGTAATACATCTGAAAGCAGCGTAATTCTCCCCCCAAATCCAAGGAGCTCTTCTTTCTATCCTACTATTTTCTTTCTTAATTTGTCTTGAAGGTAAGTTAGATATTCTTCCTTCAACCTCCCCTCATATATCGGACAACCTAAATACATTAATGCCCATTTAATTTCCCCAAAACTTGTGATATTTTTTATTTTATCTACTAACTTTGGTTTTGCATTTTTTGCAAGCATAAACTGACATTTATTTTTATTAACCATTTGTCCTGTTTCTTTTTCAAAGATTTGCAGATGATCCATAAGATTCATTAAAGACTTTGTGCTAGCATTAGTAAATATTATAAAGTCATCTGCGTAGGCTAAACAACCTATTCTGGGTGTATTCCTTGGTTGTCTGAATGACATTATTTTACCTTCGGATATTTTCTTGTTCAAGTTTCGTATTAATAGTTCTATATATATATCAAAAAGAAGGGGGGATAACGAATCCCCTTGCCTTAGACTTTTATTTGGTTTAAATTCATCACTTAACTTACCATTTACCAGGACTCTTACCCAGGTGCTTGAAATACATCTATAAATTAAATCTATGGTCAGCTCAGAGAAGCCGAAACTTCTTAACACAAAGCAAAGGGTATCCGATTCCACTCTATCGAAGGCTTTCGATAGATCTAGTTTGACCACTAAGTTTTTACCTCTAGCTTTACCACCTATTTCTTTCATCATTTCTGATGCAAGTTTTATATTATCAATCATTAATCTATTTTTAACAAATCCAGTTTGTTCCTGAGATATTATAGTAGGTAAAATTAAGCTTAGCCTGTTTTGTAATATTTTGGCCAATTTTTATACATAGCATTACATAAACTTATTGGTCTATAATCCTCACATTTCTGTGGTGATTCTTTTTTAGGAATTAGTACTATATAAGATTTTGCGCATGATTTTGGGATTTTCGCCCCTACAAAAAAACTTGCAATTGCAGGGACTAGCTCAGTTTTAATCGTGTTCCAGTTTACCTGATAAAAATAATTGTTCCAACCATCAGGTCCTGCAGCACTATCTTTATCCAGGCTAAAGACAGCTTCTTTAACTTCTGGTTCTTCTGGGATCGATTCCATTAATTGATTTTGGGCTTCCGTAATGGTCTTCCTAATCTCCTGCATTAGAGAATTATCTGTCCTACTTGACTGACTACATAGTTGATTTTCAAAGAAATTTTTAAAGAGAGCACCTATTTCCTTTTCCTCTTCTACCCATTTCCCTTCTTTATTTATTAGACCTTTAATTTTATTTTTCGAGATTTTATTTTAGACATATTATAAAAGAATTTAGTATTGCGATCCCCATCCTTTAACCATTTTATTTTTGCTCGTTGTTTCCAATAAATTTCTTCCATGTGTAATTTCAATCTCAATCTCCTTTAGCCTTGCTCAATTCTATCCGAGTTTCATTGTTATTCGTGGAGTCAAAATCGTCCTCCAGCTTGGCTACTTTTTCCTCTAAGTTTTTTAGCTCCTGATTTAATTTTCCAAAAACCTCTTTATTCCATGTTTTTAAACAAGCTTTTAGCCTCAGAAGTTTAATTGATAGAACTTGCATCGGTTTTCCCTCTGCTTGTTCTTTCCAGGACTCTCTGATGAGTCCTACAAAGCTCGCATGCTTTACCCACATATTTTGAAATTTAAAATTAGATGTGCTACCATGGTTACTATGAATCATGATAAGCAGGGGGCTATGATCAGAGCAAGTTCTATTAAGGTGTCTAAGCCCCGTAATCCCTTTTGAGGTGACCCACTTTATGTTACACATAATCCTATCCAGTCGGGCCCAGATAACTCCTCTTTTTTTCCAATTATTGCACCAGGTATATCTTGAGCCGGTGAAATCAATTTCCATTAGATTCGTAATGGCTATTGTATCATTAAATTGTTTCATGGCTACCTTATCAGGTGGTTTTCCTCCCTTCTTTTCTTGAGGGCTTCTTATTATATTAAAGTCGCCCCCTATAAACCAAGGTAAATTTCTACTTGCTATATCTTTCATTTCTTCCCATAAGGCCAACCTAGATTGTTTGTCATTTTTTGCATAAACTACTGAGATTATTTGATTTGTGTTCTTATCTAATTTGAAATGTACTATTTGTTCAGTATCTTTTATTATTTCAATTTGCAATTTACTGTGCCATAAAATCAATAGTTTACTATTTAGATTAGCATACGTCTTATTAAATCCTAAAATTTCTCTATATTTATTTAGTTGATCTTGCAGAACCATTGGTTCTGCAATAATCAATAGTGAGATTTTGTGTTCTTTAATTAAAAGTCTTAACCTATTTATCGTGGGGCTATTAGCTATCCCCCTAACATTCCAATATAGGCATCTATCCATTAAAAACTAATTTGGCTTGTGCTCGAGTTGTGCGCTTAGATTCATAAGAGCTATTAGCATATTTTTTTGTGTTTCTTACTATTTTAGGAGTGTGAGGAATTTCATACCTAATCTCCTTGTATTTTACCTACTTTCCAAGTGCCATGGCCATTTGCTTTAGGGCCTCCATTGATTGGGTTCTCGAAAGATTCCCCAAATCTTCATTATAAATATATATATCATCCTTTGCTTTCACCTCAGGCTCTTCTTGAGATTCTTCACTCTTATGAATTGATGGGCAACTAAAAATTACCGAATCTTCTTCAGGAAAATCCAGAAGATCATCGTCTATCCACGCATCATCTTCAAGACTTTCTTTCAATACAATTCTTGTTTTAGATGTTTTTTTTTATATTTTCTCTTGTGTTTTACCTCCTCCCATCCTTTATTTAAGCTAACCTCATTCTCTATCCCCACATTCTGCTCTTTCGAGATTCCTTCATCTTGTGTAATGTTTGAATAATCTGGAGGGATGCTTGAAATTATTCCTTTATTTAGATCTCCCTTCGGCTGGATATTTAGAACCGAAGCCTCCTCTTTCCTTACCCATTGCATCTCCTTCCTACCTCCTCCCTCATTCTGCTGCCCGTCTTCTTTTCCCACCTTGCACGATAAAATATCATGCCCGAGCCTCTTACACTTTGCACAGTAGGAAGGGAAGCTTTCGGGGACGACAGTTTGCCAATACCCCTCGGCCTGTTCCCCTTCCCCACTACCTATCCATACTTTATCAGGCGGTTTAGTTAAGATGTTTAGCTCGACGCATACACGTGCTTTATTCGGCCTAGACATGGTTCTTGTGGCTTCATCTCTTAACATGTGCTTACCCAAGCACGATGAAATTGCATAAAGAGAGGATTCAGATAAGAGATGAAGTGGCAAATAAGGCAATGTAAACCATACCAGAGCTATAGGCGGCTCTTCAAGAGGAGTAAACTCCTTTGTCCACTTCAGTATACGCATGGGAAAGCCATCAACTTGCCATATTCCGCGCTGCCATAGACGATATTGATCTTCTAGTAGAGAGCATTGGAGCACGACATGCTTGGCATCGAAATCAGCAAATTTCACCTTCCCCTTGAGCTTTAAATTGTCAATGAATTTCTGAACTCCAATCGCACGAGGCCTACCGTGAGAGAACTTACCAACGAGCGTGTATTCAAATGGCTCTAAGAGCCTACGAGATTCCTCAGCTGAGAAGATGATGGCCGGGAGCCCATTTTTGTTCCCTTGGATACGTGAAATCGGCACGATTCCCTTTACCATCGAAGCAAACGACTTATTTAAACATAAGTCAGATTTTTCCATACTCATTTTGTTTTGGACTAGGTTTGAACAGTAGTGGAGTCACAATCTGAATCCCAGAGTAGTTTGCACAGAAGTTCCCACAACTGTTTACCGAACCGTTTACTCCAGAAAACTAATATTTCTAGAGGAACCAAGGCTTAATAACACAGGAAATCCCAGATGACTTAATAACCATTTACTCCAGAAAACTGATATTTGCACAGAAATCACAAAAAACTTAATAACACAGGAAAAAAAACGCGAGAGGAACCAAGGCTTCCGGCTTCTACTAGCTTAATATTTCTTACCCGTGTTGTTGTTCCTGCTCGCCCGTATTACTTCATCCCCATTTCAGTTTACCTTTTGATAAATATTCTTAATTTCGAGAGAGAATCAATGAACACTTCGTTGCGTAAAAACTAGCAATTACTCATAATAACGCTTTACAAATTTAACATACCATAGCAGTTCACTAAGCAATTTAGGCGATATTTCACCAAACAATCCACATTAACAGTTTATCCAAGATATTCGCACGATGAAATTGTTATAGAAAATGCGAGAGAAGTTAAATCAAACAGCAATATACGAAGCAATTCACATAACAGTTAATTTAAGGTAAATCGCGAGAGAGAAATCTAGAGGAAACCGCAGGAGATTTTTCGCCGAGTTATCACCGAGTTTTCGTCCAGCAAGGGTTTTCGCCGAGAGCGTTTTCACTCCGGTCACCATCTTTCTGTTACGACAAAGCAATGCTAGTCGCGGCATGTAATGTCTAGTAAAAAATCCCTTCGCTTATAAAAGTTCCGTATGGGGAACAATGTAGTACTATATCTATATGAAATTTAAACTAGTCAATCAAATGAAAATAAATAAATTAATAAAGTTATGTTTTGATAAATATATAATACTATAGTATATATGTTCATATATACTAGCATTTCACTAGTTACATATATTACTATAGTATATGTACAAATATACTATAGTATTATATGTACATATATACTAAGTACATATATACTCAATATATATGTGCATATAATGTTGCAGTATTATATGTACATATATTGTAGTATGTATATAGATATATTGATCATCATTTCACTTGGTTCTTGTGTTCTCCTTATTCTTACCTTTTTGTGTGGTTTTGATTGGTGCACTAGAAGAGACAAGCTCCCTTCATCTAGCAATAGCATGATATCCTTTCACCTTTAGCGTGCTAATTAATTCTCTATTTCTTTATGTAGATTCTGCAAATACATTGCCTAGATATTCACGATATTTTATCCTTGCATATACATCCGTAAGTTATTTTATTTAATTAATAGTATTATTAGTAGTCATTGTAAGTTTCATTTAGAATTATGATCGAGCATAATTCTTTGTAAATATAACAAAGAAAAATTAGTTCAGATCGTCAGTGGATGTACAAAAGGTTTATGAATAGAATTTTGAATAAAGATTTTTTGAGTGGGCTAGAAACTTTCTTCAACTTTGCTTGTAGTGAATTGAGACGGATCGACAGAGATAAAATTAAGTGTCCATTCAATAACCACAAGTGTCATAATATGTCTTTTCGTGATGTAAATATTAATCTATACCATCTGGCTAAATATGGCTTTGTACGAGATTATTTTGTTTGGATTTGTCAAGGAGAAAGTACAATGATTGTGAACATTGACCAAAATGAGAGTACTGAATCCTATGTATGTAGTGAAGAAGCATCAAACACATACCATAGAATGGTCAAGGAAGCTACTGGTGCTGCCTTCAATATGGATTACATTAAAGAACCACCTAATTCCGAAGCTCAAAAATTTTATGATATTCTTAAAGCCTGTAGATAATAGGTTGTAGCCTGGTTGTAAAACACATTCACAATTATCACTTGTGGCTCAACTTTTG
This sequence comes from Sapria himalayana, assembly GCA_029783825.1. Taxonomy (NCBI): domain Eukaryota; kingdom Viridiplantae; phylum Streptophyta; class Magnoliopsida; order Malpighiales; family Rafflesiaceae; genus Sapria; species Sapria himalayana. The sequence continues at coordinate 129,322 of JAREIK010000706.1, read as the reverse complement.
AGTATGAAGTCTGAAAATCATATAACTAAGAAATTATTTGATTAGGTGATAGAATTGATGAAAGAGATTATTCTGTATTAATATTTGGTAACTAACAACTTTTACAGCACTAATAAGTTACTACGAGGTATGGGTCTACCAGTGGAAAAATTTGATTGTTATTTCAATGGATGTTTATTATATTGGTGTGGTGATATGGATTTAATTAGCTATAAGATTTGTGATCAACCTCAGTTTAAGAAGGCATCTCGTGTTTCAGAAATATGACAGAAGATGAAAGTTGAATTTAAGAAGATGTATTACTCCCTTTTAATTCCTTGATTGTAGAGACTATATGCATCAAATGCTATAGCACATGATATAAGGTGGCATTCATAGCATGAGATTGTTTAAAGGGTGATGTTTCATCCATCAAATTCACTTGCTTGTAAGCATTTTTATCACATACATCAAGATTTTGCTATTGAAAGTCAAAATATGATGGTGGGTCTTTACACTGATGGTTTTCAGCCATTTGGCTAGTCTAGATAACAACAAACTACATGGCCAGTGATAGTGACACCTTACAATTTTTCTCCATGGTTGTGTTTGAGGAAGCAATATATGTTTTTGTCAATATTGGTTCCAAGGCCAAAATATCCAAAAGACATGTTGGATATTTTCTTACAGCCTTTTAGCAAAGTTAAATCATTATGGACTGTTGGCATGAATACATATTACATCTCAAAGAAGCAAATTTTCATTATGAAAAGGCCCTTATGTAAACAGTAAATGATTTTCCTACATATTCAATATTATTGGGTTGGAGTACTATAGGATGATTAGTAGGCCCGTATTGCATGGACAAGTCTGATGCTTTTACTCTCAAATTTAGTTGTAAACAGTCATCGTTTGATAACCATCGTAAGTTTCTACTTAAAAATCATACATTTAATATAAATAGAACTATGTTTCAAAAAAATAAAATAGTGAAGATAGTTCTACCAACTGTTCGTTCAAGAGATGATATCTTGACAGAGATTTAGAGTTTAGGTTTGAAAAAGTAACTTAAATGGACACTACTAGAACTAATGGACCAATATGAAAAACATTTGGTTGGAGAAAACACAATAATTTTTGGGGCTTGCCCTATTAGAGGTCCAATTTAATTCGTCATAACTTGGATGTAATGCATATTGAAAAAAATATGTTTGATATTGTTTTCAACACTGTCCTGAATGTATGTGGAAAAACAAAGGACACTTTAAAATAAAGACAAGAGTTGATTGATTACTATCGCCATCCTAAATTGAAACAGAATAAGGCTACAAGAAAATATCCTAAAGCTTGTTACACACTTGATAAGAAGGCAAAACAGAGATTATGATAATGGGTTAAAATTCTGAAATTCTTTGATTGATATGTGTCAAATATGGGCAAATGTCTAGATATGAACAAGCTTAAGTTATTTGGAATAGAAAGTCATGACTAACATGTATTTATGTAGAGATTAATACCAATTATTTTTTGTGAAATACATTTCCTAAATGTTTGGAAGGTCCTTACAAAACATAATTTGTTCTTCAAATAGCTAACCACAATCAAAAAAGATGACATGGTGAGATTGGAGATTGACATACCGCTCAATCTTTTTAAGCTTGATTAGATATTCCAACTAAGCTTTTTTGACTCATGGAGCATTTTCCGGTCCATTTGGCTTTTGAAGCAAGGATAGCCGGGCTAGTGAAATACAGGTTGATGTATCTTTTTGAGAGATAAATAAATATAAGTTGCTATGTTTTATTCTTTTAATCATAAATTAATATTGTAATTTATTTAATTGAAAACTAACATAATGGTTGTAGGTATCTTCGTAAGTTGAAATTAAATGTTAGAAATAAGGCAAAAGTTGAAGGTTCCATTTGCAATGCATGTTTAGTAGAAGAAGTATCATCTTTTTGTTCATATTATTTTGAGGTCCATATTAATACAAAGAATCAAAATGTGTCTGGAAATGATGAAGGTCAAGTGATGGTAGAAGAGCACAAGTTATATATCTTCAAACACCCTGGAAAAGTAGATGGAAGTGTAGTGAAAAGAAGTATGATAGATGACGAGTACAAAGTAACTAGGAGGTACATTTTACTTAATTATGAGGAGGTTGCACCATATATTGAGTACGTATACACAAAATGGTTGCAGGTTTAATCATATGATAATTTTGTCCTGAATAGGAATAATTAAAAATTGATATCCATTGTTCTCCATCTGTTTTTATTTGTGCATTGTTAATGTTGAGCAGTTAAAACATTGGCAACCAATCATTCCTACGCATGAGGTTGATTCTATACTAGAAACAAAATTTGTGAATTGGTTCAAGAACAATATGAGAATTATTGAACCTTAATTTTTTGAATAATTTGATTTTTTAGTATCATATATTTTTTAACATTATTTGTTAAATTTATGAAACAGACAAATAATCCTTCAAATAGAGATCCAACATATTCACACATAATCTAAGTAAAGGCCCATTTAGATATTTGACAACCTATCCTGGGAATTTGTCAATGACTATAAATTTCACACAATAGGGCACAATTCTTCTAAAGCAACTATTAATAGTGGTGTATACATTAAAGGCTCAAGTTATAGTGTAGATGAGATAGATTATTATGGTCAAATAGTAGAAGTTATTGAGTTGTAGTATCCTTGACTCAAAAATAATAAGATTTTATTATTAAAATGTGAGTGGTTTGATCCTACACAAAATATGGGTACAAAGATTCATTCGGATTATAAGCTAGTGGATGTTACTCATAAATGTAGATTTAATTAATATGAGCCATTTATTATGACAGTTCAACTACTCTAGTATATTATTGTACATATCCGAGTTTATCTCATGATAAGAGTAACTAATGGGCCATTTGCAAAATCAAACCTTGATCAAATTTTGAAGTACAAATATCTCAACAAAGAAGTGCAAACTTTGCTATTGCACTAGTATTCAAGAAAATGACATAAATAATATTGAGCTTATGCATATAGACGAAGATCTTGAAAACTTATGTAACTTAAATGGTGGCCTAATATAAATTGAAGATGATCATTTTCTATCTGAAGATACGTTAGAACTTCCATCAGAAACAGATGAAATGTCAGAAGATCTATTAGAGGATGATATTAATACCATTAATTAAACTATTATAATTGTATCAGAATATTATAGTTTCTAAGACTTTCTATATTTTGTTGCAATCCATTGTTATGTGTTATTTTAAAATGCATGGTTGTTCATCATACAATATCAATTTATGTTTTCATTATATCTCTATTATTTGTTCTATATTTTTTACATTTTCTATAGTATATGGTGCATAAAGTATGTGGGCATGGTGGCGGTGGACTCTAGTATTTTTTCCAATTGTATAGTCAGTATCATCTAATACCCACCCTATCTAGACTTCAGCATCACAAACACCATCACCATCATTAACATCTTTACCATCACCTTTATCAGATAGGACACCAACCATTATCCTTCTTGCACTCACTTCTGATCCATCACCATCATCTACATTATCAATTGATGTAGCATTCTCTGCAGGCAGTGCTAAGTTAGTAATAGAGATTATGGATCAGAGGTATAAGTAATATGTAAATATTACTTTAATAAAATATTATGATGGCCCAATTAATGGTTTTTATTTATAGATATAAATTACTTATTTTCAATGTTATTTTTTTATTTTTATAGTTTTATTCCATTTTACAAGTCTTCATCTATAATTACAAAGTCTTTCAAAAAAAATGGTAGATTACAAAGCATTCTCGTGGAAGAAAGGTTGTGAATCAATAAAAGAGACTAACTTTTATATTTTTCAGGTAAAAAAAAAAGAAACAAATGCATTGAAAATTAATTATCTAATTAGTTAACTATTATGTTTGTTATTAGTCAAGAATAATAGAATTATGTCCTTGTTATTATTATCGTTTTTTTTTGAATTTTCTATATATAGAATCAGTGTACATGGGCACCCCAATTTGATGGGCAGATAAAGTCATTATGGGAGAGCAAAACTTCTAAACTGTACTCAGATTTTATCCATAAATTAAAGAATCTAATAGAGAGGCCTGATTTTATACAAGAGGATGTGTCCCAGATGGCTTAAGTATTGGGAGAAGCCAGAAGAAAAAAAATTAGAGTTAGCCAGAAAAACTGATGGATTAAGGTAGCTGGACCAGGTACAGAAATGTCTTGCCACACAGGAGGGTCAAAGTTGAGCATTGAGCATGATTGAGATTAGGTGCAATTTATAACTTTACAACATTTATATATTTAACAGTTGGCCTAATAGTCAAAATAATTCAAATCTTTGCATGGTTTTACAATTTTAGCTAAAATTTTCTAACATATTTATTTTGTTACATAAAAAATACATACTTTAGGCCAGAGAATTAGGTTGAGATCCCAATTTTTATCAGATTTTCAAAAAGATGCATGTGAAGAAAGTGGATGGGCAATTTGCTGACAAAAAATCTTTAGATGATTACTATAAGAATCTATTATATTAATAAAATTTTAGAATACTATAATAAATTTGGAAAGTTATGCGGAATGAAAAATATTTGATTTATTTTTTTTATATCTAGCATAGTATTTTATTATGTTTTAACACAGGATCTTATGGAGGTATGTGTGATAGTTGATTCTCACCTAGTTGAGGGTTCTATGGATCTTCAACCAATTGAATATGATCCTATCTATTTGGAGACCATAGGAGGTAAGAAGAAGTAGTGAGTGTACAACATCAGCTCGAAGGCAGTTGCTTTTTGTTTTAGCAATGTGCTTCTTGTTCCTCTATCATAGTAGTGGTGGATGAGGTGGTCGAACAACAAGTAATTTAAATACATGAATGTTTAGTATTTATTGAGATAGAAATGAAAGAGAAAGATTAGTAGATTTTTCTTTAGAAGGAAGAAATGTTGGAAATAATAGAAGGGAATGATGAGATGAAAGAATTACGAATGCAATGCAACACCAGATATCCTATATGGAGTCATAGTTAGTGGCCTTGACGTGGCAGATAGAATACCATGTTCCAACAGAGATACCACGTAAGAGAGGCTAGCACAAATGCACTAACTATTGATGAGGATGATTTTTTAGTTTTTAATGAATATATAACCTATGTTATGTTTTTGTTTTAACTTTGTAACTATTGTATTAGAATAAATGTTGAATAGCTTTTACTTTTTTCTTTATTCAATTTAATATAGTATATGTTTTTAATGAAAAATAGCTAGAGATTTTTCCCTAACAAATTTAGCTAGGAAATTTTCTATATATATTCACTCAAAGATATTAATTATTACTATTAATTACGATAAAAATTAACACGGAAAAAATATAATTAGCTAGTAAATTTTCGTTGTTCAAAAATTTTCCAAGAAAATATTTTTTTCATTAATATTTTGTGATGAACACTTTAGCTTCGGATAATTTACATATTAACTCCATCGCTATTATATTTTAGCAACTAAATTTCTTATAATAGCTAAGGAAATTAACCTAACCACCCGGGCTTTGTTTATAGTGATAGATAGATAGATAGACAGATTGATAAATAGATTCATAGATAGATTGAAACAAAGATTGATAGACAAATTGATATACAAATTGGTAGACAAATTGAAAATAGTTTGAAGGAGATATTGATAGACAAATTGATGGACAGATAGATAGATATATAACTAGATAATAGACAGATATATAGAAAGATGGATATACATTTATATAGAAAAAAATAGATAGACAGAAAGATAGATAGATAAATAGACAAATGAATTGATAGATATATAGACAGATTGATATATAGACAGACAGACAAAGAGATTGATAGACAGACAGATAGATAGATAGAAAAATAGATAGATAGATAGACAAATAGATAAATAGATAGATAGAAAAATAGATAGATAGAAAAATAGATAGATAGATAGACAAATAGATAAATAGATAGATAGAAAAATAGATAGATAGATATATAGATAGACATATAGATAAATAAATATATAGAAAGAGAGATAGAGAATAAAATAGATAGACATATATATAGAAAAATAGATACACAGATAGATAGACAAATAGGTTAAAAGATATATAGATAGATAGATAGATAAAAAGATAGATAGACAATTAGATATAGTAATAGATGGACAAATGATATACAGATAGACAGACAGATATACAAACATATAATTAGATAGACAAAAAATCAAGTAAACTGATAGCCAAGTAGATAGACAGCATCCAGAGAGAAACAAATAGACAGGCAGATAGATAAATAGACAGATAGTTAAATAGGAAGATAAACAGATAGATAGATATATGGTTTTGATAGAGAGATTGAGAGACATATAGAAAGACAGATAGAAAGACAAACAGATAAATAGATAGATACATAAATAGATATTAAGAAATATATATAGATAGTTAGAGAGATAGATCAACAAAAAGATATATATATATATATATATATATATATATATAGATAGTTAGATTGGTTGATTGATAGATACATAGAAAGGTAGAAATATAGATAGATAAATAGATAAAAAGATAAATAGATAAATAGATATATATGCAAATAATGTGATAGATAAATAAATAGATAGATAGAAAGATTGATAGATAGAAAGATAGACAGATAGATAGATAGATAGATAGGCAGATAAATAGATTGACAGATAGATAGACTAATAGATAAATAGATATATAAGCAGATAGATAGATAGACAGACAAAAAGATAGATAGATAGATACACTGATAGATAGACAAATATGACATACAGATAGATAGCTAGATAGACAAAAAGATAGACAAATAGATACACTGATAGATAGCTAGATAGATACACTGATAGATAGATAGATAGATAGACAAATAGATAGACAAATAGATAGGCACATAAAGATACAGATATATAAACAGACAAATAAACCGAAAATTAGCTAGATAGATAATCAGGTAGAGAAAGATTTATTAGTTAGATAGTAGCAAGTCTAAAAGATAGATAGATAGACATACAAATAGATAGATAGTTTGATAGAGAGAATGATAGACAGATTAATAGACAGATAGATTGATAGATAGATAGTTTTATAGATAGATAGATAAATAAATTAATAGATATATAAATACACACACACACACACACTCACTCACTCACTCACAGACATATATATAGACACATAGATAGACATAAAGATAGACTGATAAATTGTTTTATTGATAAATAGATAAATTGATAGAAAAATTGATATACAGATTGATATGCAAATCGATAGAAAGATTGATATAAAAATTGATAGACAACTCGATTAACACAATTACAGACAAATTGATAGACTAATTAATAAACAGAATGATATAAAATTGGTTAGACATGTAGATAGACAGACAGACAGACAGACAGATAGATAGATAGATAGATAGATAGATACATAAATAGATAAATAGATATAGATATAAAATGATAAATATATAAATAAATAGATATATAGACATATAGATATGTAGATAATATGATTGAAAGAAAGATAGTTAGATAGACAGACAGATAGATATATGGGCAGATAGATATATTGAGAGATAGATAGATATATAGAAAGATAGATATATAGTTATACATATAGATAGACATATAGATAGACAGATAGATAAATAGATAAATAAATAGATAGATATACAGATAGATAGATAAATAGACAAATATACAGATAGATAACTAGACATATATAGATTGATTGATATATAGATTTTTTAAATGATTGATAGACAAATTGATAGATAGACTGATAGACTGATTGATAAATAGATAGATTGATTGATTGATAGATAAATTAATAGATGGATAGACATATTGATTGTTCGATAGAAAGAAAGATAGATAGATAAACAAATCTATACACAAATAAATATAAAGATAGATAGACAAATAGGAAGACATATCTTAATACAGATACATAGATAGATAAATAGACATGTGGATAGATAGATAGATAGATATAATAAATATCTAGATATACAAAAAGATAGACAGATAGATGGATAGACAGACAACTAGTTAGGTAAGTAGATAGTCAAGTAGAAAGATAAACATATAGATAAATAGATAGATAAAAAACTAATAAACAGATATAAAGAAAAATGGACATATAGATAGACAAACAAACATATAAACAAATAAACAAATAGATAGAAAAAATGTCAAATGTATAAACACACAGAAAGATAGACAGACCAACAGACAGATAGATAGATAGATCTATAGATAGTTTGATAGATAAACTTTTTGATAAAAAGATTTATAATTAGATAGATAGATAGATAGATATAGAGATAGATAGATAAATAGATAAATAGATAAATAGATAGATAGACACATAGATATATAGATAGACTGATAGATAGACAAGTAGATATATAGTTGGATAGAAAAATTATTAGAAAGATTGTTAAACAGATTGATACACAAATAGATATATAGAAAGATAGATAAATAAATAGATTTATAGAGATATAGATAGACAGATAGATAGAAAGATAGAAAGAAAGGTAGATAGATTCATTATTAGAAAGATAGATAGATAGATAGATAGACAAATATATAGATAGATAGATAAATAGTGGTTAGACAGATAGATAGATATAGATAGATAGACATATTTATAGATAGATAGAAAGATAGATAAATTGATAGATAAAGAGATAGATAGAAAAATATATAGATAGAGAGATAGAAAAATAGAAACATAAATAGATATATAGATAGATAGATAGATAGATAGAATGATACATAGATAGATAGATAAATAGATAGACTAAATGATAAATATAAAGAAAATTAGAATGATAGATAGAAATATAGGCAGATAGATAGATAGATAGATAGATAAAAAGATAGATAGTCAGATAGATAGATAGATTAATAGAAAGATTTAGCAATATATTAATAGATAGACAGAAAAATAGATAGATTGATTGATACAAAGAATGTTAGATAGATATATTGAAAAATAGATAGAGAGATAGACACATGGATAAACAAATAAATATATAGATAGATTAATAGAAATATTTACCAATAGATTGATAGATAGACAGACAAATAGATTGATTGATTGATACAAAAAATTTTAGATAGATTAATAGACAAATTGATGGATATATTTATAGAAAGATTGATAGAAAGATAGATATATAGATTTATATACAAATTGATAGATACATAGATAGTTAGATTAATAGATAGATAGAAAAAAATATAGATAACATATAAATGGATATAAATAAATTGATAGATAGATATATAGAAATATATTGATCAAATAGATAATCAGATTTTTAGATAGAAAGATAGAATGATAGATAGACAGATTGATTGATTGATAAATAAATAAATAATTAACTAGATACATAGACAAATAGATAGATAAATAGATTAATAGATAGATAGATAGACAGAAAGATAGATAGATTGTTTGATAGATAGATAGATAGACAGATAGATAGACATAAAGATAAAAAAATAAATAGACAAATAGATAGATATATAGAATGATAGATTGATAGGTTAATATATTGACATAAAATTCATAGATAGATACATAGATAGATAAATTGATATAAATATAGATTTATAGATGGACATAAAGTTTTATAATAGATAGATAGATAGATAGAGTGATAGATAGATATAAAGATAGACAAATCTATAAACAAATAAATAGACAAAAAGTAACATAGATAGAAAGAAAAATATATAAATAGATATATTGATATACAGATAGATAAGCACTTAAATAGATAGATAGATAGGTAAATAGATAGATAGATAGATAAAAACATAAATAGAAATACAGATAGATACATATATAGATAGATAAATAGACAAATAGATATATCTATTTGTCTAAATATGTATGTATCTTTCTTTCTATATTTTTATTTGTCTATCTAACAATTTGTCTATCTATCTATTCTATCTATTTATTAATCTATTTATCTATCTATCTATCTATATGAATAATTATCTATCTACTTTTTTGTCTATCTTTCTAACTATATATATATATATATCTAGTTATCTATCTATATTTTTATATGTTAATCTATCTATCTATTTATCTCTCTATCTATCTATTTGGAAATCTTCTATTTGTCCATCTGTTTATCTTTTTATCTATCTATCTAAATGTCTATCTATATCGGTCTATCTATCTAACTGTCTATTTATGTTTCTATCTATCTGTGTTATATGTTTGTATGTCTATCTATTTGCCTATCAGTCTGTTAGTATGTCAATCTATTAGTTTATTAGTTTGTCAGTCTATCTATTTATCTTTCATTCTATCTGTCTCTTTGTCTGTCTATTTTTGTATGTGTCTATCTATCTTTCCCTCTATCCTTCTATCTCTTTCTCTCTCTGTCTATATATCTCTTTATCTATATCTCTCTATCTATTTTTTCCCTATATCTTTATCTTTCTACCTACTTACCTACCTACCTTGATATCTACCTACCTTGCTATCTATCTATCTATCTAAAATTTGTCAACCTATCTATCAGTATACTTACTATCTACCTATTTGTCTATCTATCTATTTCCCTATCTCTCTATATATCTTTTTATATATCTCTCTGTATATATTTATGTATATCTATCTATCTATGAATTTAATTATTTGTCTATTTGTCATCCTATATGTCTGTCTATCTGTCTGTCTATCTGTCTGTCTATTTGTCTATCTATCTGTCTTCCTGTCTATCTATCTTTTTATAAACATATGTATCTATTTATCTACCTATCTATCTAATTATCTATCTATTTGTCTATCTATCTATATGTCTATCTATTTGTCTATCAATTTGTCCACAATCTATCTTTTTATTTGTCTATCAATTTGTTCTAAATTAATCAATACATATATAGATATAGATATATATATCTATCTATCTATATGTTAGTCTATCTATTTTTCTATATGCCTATTTGTTTGTGAATCTCTCTTTCTTTGTTTCTATCTACCTATATGTCAGTTAGTAGGAGTGTCAGTCTGTCTATCAGTTAGTCTTTGTCTATCAATTTGTTTGTTTATCTTACTATCTATCTTTCTACTTGACTATATGTATGCTTGACTATCTATCTTTCTGACTATTGGTCTGCCTGACTATTTGTCTACCTGACTATCTATCTGCTTGTGTATTGATCTATCTATTTGTCTATCTGTTAGTCAATCTTTCTGTGTGTCTATTTGTCTATCTTTCTATCTATCTTTTTGTCTGTATATTAGTTTTTCTATTAGTTTATATGTCTATTTTTTAGTCTATTAGTCTCTTTGTTAGCTAGTCTATTAGTAATTTAGTCTGTTAGTCTATTAGTTTGTTAGTCTACTAGTCAGTCAATCAATTAGTCAGTCTATCAGTCAATTAATCAGTTAGTCATTTAGTATGTCTATCTATCATCTATCTATCTATCGATGTGTCTATCTATCTATTCATCTATATGTCTATCTTTCTTTCTCTATATTTCTCTATCTCTATATCTCTCTATCTCTCTATCATTCCATCTCTATATCTCTTTATCTGACTATCTATCTATCTGTCTTTATCTCTATGTCTATATCTCTTTATCTCACTATCTATCTATATATCTATTTATCAATCTCTCTCTCTCTATCTCTATCTCTTTATCTATATCTTTCTCTTTCTTTTTGCCTCTATCTATCACTTTATCTTTCTATCTCTCTATCTACCTTTCTATATATATATATATCTCTCTCTCTCTTTATCTCTTTATCTCTCCATCTCTTGTCTACCTCTCAATCTCTCAATCTCTCAATTTCACAATATCTTAATCTCTTAATCTCTCAATTTCTTTATATATATATCTCTCTTTTTCTTTCAATCTTATAACCTCACTATCTCTCAATCTTTATACCTACCTACATATGTACTTATCTACATACCTACCTATCTATCTATCTATATTTCTATCTACCTACATACCTATATATATCTATCTATCTTTCTGTCTTTATATTTATCACTCTTCATGTCTCTCTATCTATCCTATATCTTTATGTCTGTATTTATATCTATCCTTCTATCTCTATATCTTTCAATCTATCTAACTAACTTATTATCTATCTGTCTATCTGACTATCTGTATATTTATCTATATGTCTATCTGTCTATTTATTTATTTATTTATCTATCAATCTGTATATTTGTTTATCTATCTATCTATCTATCTGTCTGTCTATATAACTATGTATCTATCTATTTTCCTATTTGAGTATCTATCTATTTGTCTATCTATCTATCAGTATATTTATCTATCTTTCTATCTGTCTACTATCTATCAATCTATCTATTTATCTTATTATCTCTTTATATTTTCTTGACTATCTATCATTCAGTTGTTTGTTCGTCTATCTGTCATTTTGCATGACAATCTATATGCTTGACTGCATGTGTTCTTGACTATTTGTCTGCCTGAATTTTTGTATACCTGACTATCTATCTGTCTATCTGCCTATCTATCTATTTGTTTGTGTATTTGTTTGTCAACATTTCTGTCTATTATTCTATTTGTATGTCAGTTTATTAGTCTGTCTCTTAGTCTATCTATTTGTATTTAGTATGTTAGCCTATTAGTTTGTTAGTCTATTAGTCTATCAATCTGCAAATCTATTAGTATGTCAGTCTATAACTCAGTCAGTTAGTTAGTGAGTTAGTTATTCAGACTATCTATTTTTTTGTTTGCTTATCTTTCTATCTATCTTTTTATTTGTCTTTTTGTCTATCTATCTGTTAGTATATCTATTTGTCAGTCTATCTAATAGTTTATTAGTGTGTTAGTCTAACAGTCTATCAGTCTATTAGTATGTCTATATGTTAGTATGTCAGTATGTTAGTCTATCAGTTTGACAATCATTTAGTCTGTCTATATGTTTATCTATCTATGTGTCTATCTGTGTATTTAATAATCTCTCTATCTCTCAATATCTATATATCTCTATCTATTTATCTCTCTATCTCTATATCTTTCTATTTTGCTATCTCTTTATCTCTATATCTCTTTATCTTGCAATATCATTGTCACTTTATCTCTTTTACTCTCTATCTATCTATTTCTTTATCTTTCTATCTCTCTTTCCCTCTATCTCCATATCACTCTTGCTCTATATCTCCCTATTTTTATATCTTTCTATCTCTATATATCTTTATATCTTTATATGATTATATCTTTATATTTTTATTTATTATCTATTTATATCTCTATCTTCATATCTCTCTAGCTCTATATCTTTTTATTTTTATATCTTTCTATCTATATATATTTATATCTTTATTTCTTATCTATTTATATATATATATATATCTCTCTCTATCTTTCTACCACTATATTTCTATCTCGCTATCTAACAACATACCTATCTACCTAGCTACCTACCTAGCTAGTTGTATGTGTATCTATCTATATGTCTACCTACATATCTCTCTATCTATTTGTCTATTTGTCTATCTTTCTATTTCTCTATTAATCTTTCTATTTATCTGTCATTGTGTCTCTATCTCTGTCTCTCTTTTCTCTAATTATCTCTCTATCTGTCTTTCTAACTCTCTAATTGTATTTCTATATATTTGTCTATCTCTCTATCTATCTCTCTAACAATAAGCCTATATATCTATATACCTATATGTCTATCTATCTATTTATATGTCTATATGTCTATCTATCTATCTATTTATTAGTCTAACTATCTATCTGTCTATTTGTCTATGAGTCTATCTATCTATCTATTTATCTATCTTTCAGCCTATTTATCTATCTATCTATTATCTATCTCTAATCCTATCTATCTATTTATCTATATATCTATCTGTTTGTCTATCTATTTATTTATATATCTATATGTTTATTTGTTTATTTGTCTATCTGTCTTTCTATATTTATGTCTATATATATTAGTGTCTATATGTCTATCTGTATATCTATCTATCTTTTTATCTATCTATCTATCTATCTATGTATCTAATTATATATCTGTCAATCTATCAATGAATCTATCTTTCTATCTCTTTATAAGTCTATCTATCTATAAATCTATCAATCTTTGTATGTGTTTATTTATCTATCAATCTATATGTCTCTCTGTCTATCTATCAAACTATATATTTGTCTATATATCTATTTTTCTATCTATATATCTTTATATTTGTCTATTTTTTTATTTATCTATTTGTCTATCTTTATTTTTGTCTATATGTCTATTTGTATATATGCCTATATATATATCTCAATATCTATCTATATGTCTATCTATATATCTATATATATATATATATATGTTTGTATGTCAATCTATATATATGTCATTTATCTATCTTTTTATCTATCTATATGTCTATATGTCTATCTATATATTTGTCTATCTATCTAATTATTTTTTTATACAATCTATCTATTTATCTATCTATTTTTTTATGCCTATTTGTTTATATGTTTATCTATCTATCTATGTGTTTAACTGGCTATCTGTCTTTCTAACATTTGACTATCTTTATATCTATCTATATGTCATTTGTTTATCTATCATTATGTCTATCCTTATGTCTATTTATGTGTCTATCTATATATTTCTCTATCTATTTATCTATCTACCTGTCTATCAATCTATCTATGTATCTCCCTATCTGTATATATGTCTATTTGTCAATCAATCAATCAATCAATCAATCAATCTATCTCCCTATTTGTCAATCTATCTATCTATATATTTGTCTATCTATTTATCTATCTATTTATGTATTTGTCTATTTATGTATGTATCTATCTATTTATTTGTCTATCTATCTATTTATCTATCTTTTTGTGTATCTTCTTAACTATCTATATATCTATCTTTCTTTCTATCTATCTATGTATTTTCCAATCTATCAATTTATAAATCTATGTATTTGTATATCTTTTTATTTGTCTATTTATCTAACTATCAAACTTTTTAAATTCATTTATGTCTAAATATCTATCTGTGTTTCTATCCATTAGTCTATTATTCATTAGTCTATCTATCTATTTATATATATTTCTATTTGTCAATCTTTCTATCTCTTTATTTATCTATATACCTATCTATTTATATCTATATCTATATATCTGCATTTTGTCTATCTATCTATCTATCTGTCTATCTGCTTATCTGCCTAAATATGTATGTATCTTTCTTTCTATATTTTTATTTGTCTATCTAACAATTTGTCTTTCTATCTATTCTGTATATTTATTTATTTATTTATCTGTCTATCTATCTATATGCATATTTATCTATCTTTCTTTTTGCCTAACTTTCTAACTATCTATCTATATATATATATCTATCTATCTATCTAGTTATCTATCTATATTTCTATATCTTAATCTATCTATCTATTTATCTCTCTATCTATCTATTTGGAAATTATCTATTTGTCTATCTGTTTATCTTTTTATCTATCTATCAAAATGTCTATCTATCTATATATCGGTCTATCTATCTAACTGTCTATTTGTGTTTCTATCTATCGGTGTTATATGTCTGTATGTCTATCTATCTACCTATCAGTGTGTTAGTATGTCAATCTGTTAGTTTATTAGTTTGTCAGTCTATCTATTTATCTTTCATTTTGTCTGTCTTTTTGTCTATCTATTTTTGTAATGTCTATCTATCTTTCCCTCTATCTTTCTATCACTTTCTCTCTCTGTCTATATATCTCTTTATCTATATCTCTCTATCTATTTTTACCTATCTCTTTATCTTTCTACCTACTTACCTACCTATCTAGATACCTACCTACCTTGCTATCTATCTATATATCTAAAATCTATCAACCTCTCTATCAGTATACTTACTATCTATCTATTTATCTAGCTATCTAATTTCCTATCTCTCTATATATCTTTTTATCTCTGTCTCTCTGTATATATTTATGTATATCTATCTATCTATGAATTTGATTATTTGTCTATTTGTCATCCTATATGTCTGTCTATCTGTCTGTCTATCTATCTATCTTTTTATAAACCTATCTATCTATTTATCTACCTATCTATCTAATTATCTATCTATTTGTCTTTCTATCTATATGTCTATCTATTTGTCTATCAGTTTATCTACAATCTATCTTTTTATTTGTCTATCAATTTGTTCTAAATTAATTAATACACACACACACACACACAAATATATATATATATATCTATATGTCAGTCTATCTATTTTTCTATATGCCTATTTGTTTGTGAATCTCTCTTTCTATGTTTCTATCTACCTATCTGTCAGTTAGTAGGAGAGTCTGTATGTCTATCAGTTAGTCTTTGTCTATCCAATTGTTTGTTTATCTTACTATCTATCTTTCTGCTTGACAATATGTATGCTTGACTATCTATCTTTCTGACTATTTGTCTGCCTGACTATTTGTCTACCTGACTATCTATCTTTCTGCTTGACTATATGTATGCTTCACTATCTATCTTTCTGACTATTTGTCTACCTGACTATTTGTCTACCTGACTATTTGTCTACCTGACTATCTACCTACTTGTGTGTTGATCTATCTATTTGTCTATATGTTAGTCAATCTTTTTGTGTGTCTATTTGTCTATCTTTCTATCTATCTTTTTATCTGTATATTAGGTTGTTTATTAGTCTATATGTCTATTTTTTAGTCTTAGTCTATTTGTTAGCTAGTCTATTAGTCATTTAGTCTGTTAGTCTATTATTTTGTCATTCTACTAGTTAGTCAATCAATTAGTCAGTCTATCATTCAATATGTCAGCTAGTCATTTAGTCTATCTATCTATCATCTATCTATCTATCTATCGATGTGTCTATCTATCTATTCATCTATATGTCTATCTTTCTATCTCTATATTTCTCTGTCTCTATATCTCTCTATCTCTCTATCATTCCATCTCTATATCTTTTTATCTGACTATCTATATATCTCTCTATATCTCTATCTCTTTATCTGACTATCTATCTATATCTCTATCTATCTCTCTCTCTCTCTCTATCTCTTTATCTCCATTTCTCTTTATCTATATATTTCTCTTTCTTTTTGCCTCTATTTATCCATCACTTTATCTTTCTATCTCTCTCTCCCTTTCTATATATTTCTCTCTCTCTTTATCTCTTTGTCTCTCCATCTCCTTGTCTATCTCTCAATCTCTTAATCTCGTAATCTCTCAATTTCATTATATCACTATCTCTCTTTCTCTTAATCTTATAACCTCACTATCTCTCAATCTTTATACCTACCTACCTACGTACTTATCTACATACCTACCTAGCTATCTATCTATCTCCCTATCTACCTACATACCTATATATCTATCTATTTATCTTTCTATCTCTATATTTATCACTCTTCTTGTCTAACTATCTATCCTCTATCTTTGTGTCTTTATTTCTGTCTATCCTTCTATCTCTATATCTTTTAATCTATCTAACTAACTAACTAACTATCTGCTTATCTGATTATCTGTATATTATCTATATGTATATATGTCTATCTGTCTATCTATCTATTTATTTATCTGTCAATCTGTATATTTCTTTATCTATCTATCTGTCTGTCTATATAACTATGTATCTATCTATTTGTCTATTTGAGTATCTATCTATTTATCTATCTATCTATCAGTCTATTTATCTATCTTTCTATCTGTCTACTATCTATTAATCTATCTATTTATCTTATTATCTCTTTATATTTTCTTGACTATCTATCATTCAGTTTTTTGTTCATCTATCTGTCGTTTTTCCTGACAATCTATATGCTTGACTGCATGTGTTCTTGACTATTTGTTTGCCTGCCTTTTTGTATACCTGACTATCTTTCTGTCTATCTGCTTATCTATCTATTTGTTTGTGTATTTGTTTGTAAACATTTCTGTATGTTATTCTATTTGTATGTATGTTTATTCGTCTGTCTGTTAGTCTACCTATTTGTATTCAGTATGTTAGCCTATTAGTTTGTCAGTCTATTAGTCTATCAATCTTCAAATATATTAGTATGTCAGTCTATAACTCAGTCAGTCAATTAGTGAGTTAGTTTTTCAGACTATCTATTTGTCGATCTATCTATTTTTCTATATGTTTATTCATCTATCTATCTATCTTTCTATCTGTGTATATCTTGTTCTCTCTATCTTTCTATCTCTCTATCTATCTGTATCTTTATCTCACTATCTCTCTATCTCTATATCTCTTTATCTCTTTCTCTATCTATCTCTCTATATATCTATCTCTCTATCTCTCTATCTTTGTAACTCCATATCTCTCTATCTTTAAATTACTCTCTCTTTCTATCCTAATCTATCTATTTTTTTTCTCTCTTTCTATCTCTCTATTTCTTTTTCTATCTTTCTATCTATGTACTATCTCTCTAACTTCCTCTATATCTCTCAATCTCTAAATCTCAATATCTCTCTTTCTATATCTTTATCCCTTTATCTCTCTATCTCTCATTCTCTTTACCTAACTAACTACCAACCTAGCTTGTTATCTATCGATCGATCTATCTATCTACCTTCACATCTATCTATTTATCTTTCTGTCTCTCTGTCTATCTATATTTTTCACTATATCTCTCTATCTGTTTTTCTGTCTCTCTATCTATATTTATGTCTATTTGACTATCTCTCTATCTCTCAATCTAACTATCTAACAATCAATCTATATATCAATATGACTATCTATCTATCTTTCTATATGTCTATCTATCTATCTATCTATCTATCTGTCTTTGTGTCTATATATCTATCGATCTATATGTCTTTCTATCTAACTATTTATCTATTTTTCTATCTTACTATATACCTATGTGTCAATCAATCAATCTATTTATCTATTTATCTATCTATCAATCTTTATATCTGTGTACTATCTATTTATTTATACATCTATCCATCTCTCTATCTGTCAATCAATCTATCTATTTATTTATCTTTCTCTCTATATCTTTTTGACTATTTTTGTATATGTCTATCTATCAATATATTTATCTATATATCTATTTATCTATCTATTTGTCTGTCTGTCTATCTGTTTAATTATCTATCTGTCTATCTATCTATTTGCCTATTTGTCTATCTATCTAATTGTCTTTCTACATTTCTATCTATTTATCATTCTGTCTATTTGTCTATCTTTCAATATATCGATATGTCTTTTTGCCTATTTATATGTCTATCTATCTATCTATAAATCTATTTATCTGTCTATATGTCTATTTGTCTATGTGTTTATGTGTCTGTCAATCAATCAATCTATTTATTTATCTATCAATCTCTTTTTTTGTATATATATATCTGTCTCTCAGTTAATTAAAACTGATATGTTAGTTTCATACACCAATTCAAGTCAGAAATTTTTCCCAACACAAAGCATGACCCACACCAAATTTAACATGCACAGCAAGTTTTGAAAGTCATGTCTTGTCGACTGTAGAACCCATTTGTGTCACACAAGCTAGATCACATGGAGCAACATGACCCAAGTCATCCCATTGCTGGACATGCATGGGTCTGATCATGTTGGACATGCATGGGTCAACTATAGTTTCGAAAAATAGCACTTTAGCATGCTTGAAAGTGTTTTTCATAGGCATGCATTAAGACATGATTTCCAAAACTAAATTTATAGCATATAATCAAGTATCTCATCCACCACCTCCTAGGAGAAACATACTAATGACTGGAACACATTTTTAAAGTAGCAAGTATTAATACCTATTGAACAGATGGCTTCCATTCACAATCGCAATAACATCTGACTTATTTTTGAAGTTGACAATAAAATATACATTATTTTAAAACATGACAATTGATTATCACACTGGATATCATAAAAATTTTAAAATTACATGTGTTAGACACGATTAGATGAGAATACTCCTAATATTATTGATAATCTAATAAATCTTTATGATTCATATATTTGTTGAAAACTATGTCTTGGTGACTTGACGAATATCTTCATCCAGAGACAATATATCTCTGGTTAGAGACTCATCAGACATTGAATTTCCAACCTTTAAGAGTAATACTATCAAAATATTAAACTTTGAGGTAGAATCATCAGTTGGATCATAATGGACCAACATGGCCCAAATTTTTTAAGCTTGGTCAACACATTGCTCACTGTCAACCACAACACATTACCAAAGAATGTAGGCAATTAAAGCTCAATGGACTGACAAAGCCATTCATATTAGATTCATGTCAAGTAAAACCAACATGACCAAGCAAGGGAGAATCTAGTACATGGCCCAGCCTATAGCTAACCCAAACTAGACTGGATTTGTTGTCATGGGCAACAAATTGCAACAAGCCCTTGCCCTATCATTACAAGATATATATTTATAGACATATATATATTGATAGATAATGTAGGCAGCATATAGATAAACAAATAAATATATATTTATAGATATATATCTATATGTCTATAAATATTGACATATAAATATATAATTGCAACTGACAATAAGCAAGAACAGAGGGCAACCTCAACTACCTACCACAAATAATGTAGGCAGCATGCTTGCTCAAACGTATCATTACAAGATAATATTAAAAAAACACAACTAAAAATATAAATCTAAAAAAGAAAATCTAAAGAAATATATGCCAAAATAAGGTTAGTCCATCTAGTTAGGATCATTATATTTGTATATTTTAACATCCACTTGTAGCTCTTTTATTTTATCATTGGAATTCAATCATAAATATTCTCAATCTTTTAAACATGACAATTTTATTAATATTTGATAATAATGTTATTCTTCTATTCACTGTTATCAAAATCATATGATTCACGATTTAATTCACGGTTAAGAGAGTAAACAATCTAGCTCTTTAAAGAAATAAAAAGCATGCATTAATTAATCACTAAATTGCTAAATCACGAATCGATTTAATACTAATTATTACGAATTAATTAACATGAAAAAAAATAACTCAAACATTTAATATTATGAATTTAACTTAAAAAATAATAAAATACCAAAAAATTCTAAAATTTAAAACTAAAATACCAAAAAAAAATTACCAATGATAAGAACTATAAATTAATTAACGTAAAAAAAACCACACCAAATTTAATTTACAATTTGATTCGATTCATGATTTACTAATAACTCATTCCAATTTTTAATTCAAATCTCAATTTAACAACTATTCTTCTATCTCAAATCATATTCATAATCATAACAAAAATAAATTATGACATTATACTAGATACTAGAAAGGTTAATAAATCAATAGCTAATTAGAAGAATGTCAAGCTTAACATATTAATTTTTCATATCACATGTTAAATAAAATACGATAATACATAATATTTAAGTTTTTCAATAATTTACTTATTTCAATGAACATCCTCAACATTTGCTTTCAAAAAACTGAATCAAAAAACTATTTCTAAATATGATACTAATCTTCATTCTTGAAAGTTCACAATAATTATTTTATACTTATCTTTATAATATTTATATAAATTATCTAATCATTATAAATTCTACTCAGATTTTTATAATTAATTAATGCAGATGAATATGTATTTAATAATATTTTGTATATCTTTTTTTTTACATTAGTATTCATAGAAGATGCCAAGTAATAAAGATATTAAATAAAAAATTAATATTTTAAATATTTACTTTTGATCTTAATTGTTATGACAAAATTGAGTGTTCACTATATTTATTAAAAAGAATTAATATTGCATATATACCTAAATAAAAATATATTTAGGTAGGTAGGTAGAAATAAATATCATTCTATCTAAACATATAGATACATCAAACTATCCATCAATTTAGGTAGAAATAGATATAATAGATATCATTATTAAATTGAAATTTTTATATAGAAAGATTAATCGAGAGAGAGATAAACAAATGGATAGATAGATAGTTTTTTTTGAAAGAAAGATAGATAGATAAATTGATAGACATATAGCTAGACAGATATATAGATAGAAAATTAGATAGATAAATAGACACATAGATAGATAGATAAACAAATATATAGATAGATAGTTAGTCAAATAGATAAATAGATAGATCATTATATAAATAGATAGATAGTTAGATTGACAAAAAGATAGACATATAGATAGATAAATACATATACAGATAGATAGACAGATAGATAAACAGATAGATAGACAGAGAGATAAATATATAGAAAGATAGATAGATAGATAGATAGATAGATAGATAGACAGATAGCTAGATAGACATAGATAGACAAATAGATATACAAATATATTGACGATAGACAGATAAAAAGATAGTTTGATTGAAAAGTTTCTAGACAAGTTGTTAGATAGATACATAGGGAGATTGATAGATTGATTGATAGATAGAAAGATAGATAGGTAGAATGATAGATATAAAAAAGATAGATAGACACATATATAGATTGAATGTTAGATAAACTGATAGATAAACAAATACATACATAGATAGATACACATATTGTTTGATAGATAGATAGATAGTTTGATAGACAAATTGATAGATAAAAAGATAGATAGATGGATAGACAAATAGATCAGCACATAAAAGGCAAATAATTAAATTGATAAATAGTCAATTAGATTGACAAATAGTCAATTAGATTGACAAATAGTCAATTAGTTGACAGAAAGATAGAAATATTATTAGATTGATTGATCGAAAATTAATTGATAGATATATTTATAGATATATAGATAGAGCGACATTAAGATAGACAGATGATAGACATACAGATAAACAGATAGATCGATAGAAAGATAGATATAAAGACATATATATATAGATAAATAGATAGATAGATACAAAGATAGACAGATAGATAGATAGATAGATAGACAAATTCATAGACATCTATATAAATAGATAGATAAAAATATAGATGGCCAGATTAATAGAAAATTTGATCGACATATTAATAGGCAGATATATAGATATATTAATAGATTAATAGGCAAATTGATAGAAAGATTGATAGAGAAATTAATAGAAAGATTGATAGACATATTGATACATAGATAGATAGATAGATAAACATATTGATAGATAGAATATTAGATAGATAGATAGAAAAATAAATTTACAGATAGTTAGATAGATAGGCAGAAATATAGATATAGTGTTTGATATATAGAAAGATAGACATATAGATAAACAAATAGATAAATAGATAGACACATAGATAGATTGAAAGGTAGATACATAGATAGATAGATAGATAGACATATATATAGGCATATAGATAGGCAGATAGATATATAGATAGTTAGACAAATATATAGATAGTAAGGTAGATAGATTGACAGGTAGATATGATGATAGATAAATAGATTTATAAATAGATAGATAGTCATATAGATAGACATATAGAGATACATATTGATAGACAAATAGACAGACAAATAGATAGATAGATATATAAATACATAGATAGATAAATAGATAGAAATATAGTTAGATAAACATATAGATAGATAGATTGATTGATAAAAGATAGATTTATAGACAGACAACTTGATAGACATAGATTTTCAGACATACTTAAAAATAGATAGATATATAAACTATTTGATAGACATAGATAAATAGATAAATAGATAGGCAAACAGATATTTACATAGGTAGGTAGGTAGATAGAAAGATAGAAAGATTGATAGATAGATATATAGATAGAAAAATAGACATATAAATAAAGATATAGACAAATAAACAAACAAATAAATAGAGAGATAGAAAGACAGATATGTAGATAAATAGACAAACATATAGACAGATAGACAACTAGATAGATAGATAAACAAATAGGTAGATTGAGAGAAAGATACGTAAATAGATAAAAAAACATACAGATAAATATATATAGATAGATAGATAGATAAAAAGAGAGAAAGAAAAATAGATAGATAGATAAACACATAGATATAAAGACAAATATATAGATAGATAGTTAGTTAGTTAGAGAGATAGAAAGATAAATAGAGAGGTAGATAGAGAGATATACAAATAGACATACAGATATATATAAAGAAAGATAGAATGATATATAGTTAGATCGATAGACAGATAGACATAAACAAATAGAAAGAAAGATAGATAGATAGTTATATAGAAAGACAGATAAATAGTTATAATGATAAACAAATATATAAATAGATAGATAGATAGAAAGATAGACAAATAGATATATAGAAACATAGTAAGATATATAGATGCGCAAATAGATAAATTGATAGATAGGTTGGTAGATAGATATATAGATAGATAAATATATAAATAGTAATATAGATAGATAGATAAATAGATCCAAAGAAAGAATGAAAGATAGATAGATATATAAATAGATAAATAGATAGATATATAGAAATATAGATAGAATAATAGATAGAAACAAAATGAAATATATATTATATATATATAGACAGATAGATAGATAAACATGACCATAATTAGATAGAAAGAAAGATACATAATTAGATATATATATATATATATATATATAAACAACTAGATAAAAAGGCATATAAAGATATAGATAGATAGACAGATAGATATATAGATAGACAAATCGATATATAGATATGTAGATAGAGAGATAGATTAAAATACATATATAGATAGATAGATTGATAGAATGATAGATAGATATATAGACATATAGATTGATTGATATATAGATAAATAAATTGATAGATTGATAGATTGATAGATTGATAGATAGATAGTTAGATAGATAGATAGATAGACAGGCAAACAGATAAATAGATAGATAATTAGATAGATATATAGAAAGAAAGAAATATAGATAGATAATTATATATTAGATAGATTGATAGTTATATAGTTAGATAGATTGATATATAGATATATAAATAGATAGAAAAGTAGATAGACCTACAAATAGACAGATAGATAGAAATATATTTGTATACATATTAGATAGACAACTAGATAGATAGACATAAAGACAAATATATAGATAGATAAATAGATAGATAGTTAGGTAATAAGTTATACATAAACAAACAGAAAGAAAGAAAGAAAGAAGGAATGAAAGATAGATAGATACTTATATAGATAAATAGATTGATGATTGAAAATAGATAAATAGATAGATAGATAGACATATAGACATATAGACAAATAGATAGAGAGACAAATAGATAGACAAAAAGAGATAGAGAGACATACAAATAGACAAATAGATAGACAAACATATAAACATACAGATATATAGATAGATAGACATACATATAAATAGATATAGAGACAAATAGATAGTCAGATTGATAGAAAGATAGATAGATAGACAGACAGACAGATAGATAGATAAATAGACATATAGACAGATAGATCAAAAAACCGAAAGATAAATAGATACACAGATAGATAGACAAATATAAAGATAAAATGATAGTTAAATTTACATATGATAGATAGATAGATTATTGATAAATTGATAGATAGATTGATATATAGAATGATAGTTAGATTGATAAATAGATTAATAGATAGATTGATAAATTGACATATAGAGATATTAATATGACTATAGATAAATAGATAGATAGATGGATAAATTAATCACATTAGTTTACAAATAGATAGAAAGATTGATAGACATATTGGTAGATTGATTAAAAGAAATATTGATAGATAGATTGATAAACAAATAGATAGACAAATAGTGAGAAATATAGATAGAGATTCATAGATATTTATATAGATTGATAGATAGATGATAGTTACACGTATAGATATATGCATATATAGATAGGTCGATAAATATATAGATAGTTAGATTAATTGAGAGATAAATAAAATGATAAAAAGGTGGATAGATAGATAGATAGATAAATAGATGGATAGAAAATAGATAGATAGACTGATATATAGACATATAAATAGATTGATCGATAGATAGTAAGATTGATAGATAGATTGATAGACATTGATAATTATATTGATAGATTGATTGATATAGATTTATACACATATTGATAATAAAATTTAAATATAGATTGATAGATAGAAATATAGATGATTGATTGATTGATAGACATATAGATAGATAGATAGATAGATGTAAATTAGATAGATAGATTAATAGATAGATAGACAAATAGATAGATAGATAGCTAAATAGATAGGTAGATAGATAGATAGATAGATAGATAGACAAATAGATAAATAGTTACACAGATAGATAGAAAGATCGATAGAAAGATCGATAGAAGATCGATGTAGATTAGAT
>JAREIK010000706.1:40976-98452 GCA_029783825.1 Sapria himalayana | reverse complement strand
CTATCTATCTATCTATCTATCTGACTAGCTATATTTGTTAATGTGTGTATCTATCTAGCTGTCTATCTATCTATTTATCTAAATTTATATCTTTCTTTTAATCTGACTACCATCTATATTTCTATCTATCTATAGTATAACTTTCTATTTCTCTATTGTCTATCTATCAATTTATCAATCAGTCATTATATCTATCTATTTATGTTCATCTATTTATTAACTAACTATTTAATAATCAATCTGTCTATATCTATTTGTCTATTTGTTTAATTGTCTAAGTATTAACTATCTTTCTATTGTCTAACTCTCTAATGATATATCTATCTGTCCTCAATCTATCTAACTATCTATACGTCTATCATTATATATGTCTATCTATCTATCTATTATTAGTAATATTATCAATATATCTACATATCTATCTATCTATTTATCTTACTATCAATCAAAATATTTAACTGTCTAATTTTTTATCGATCTATTTGAGTATATATATATATATACCAATATTTTTAGTAGGCTATCTATCTATATGTCTATCTCTCTATATGACTATCTATCTATTTATCTATTAATAATTTGACTATCTATTTATCTATATATATATATATATATAAGTCTATATGTCAATCGATCAATCAATCAATCTATCTATCTATATGTATATCTACAAATATATCTATCTAGCTATATTATCAATTTGTTTAACTATCTATCAATCAATCTATCTATTTGTATATATGTCTATGTGTCATTCTATCTATCGATGTAACTATCTATCTATTAATAAATCTATCTGTCTATCTGTCTAACTGTCTAATGATCTATATATTTATATGTCTATCTATCAAATTATCTATCTATCTAGTCTATCTGTTTGTCTGTCTATCTATTTGTTTATCTATCTATCTATAAATCTATCTTTATTTCTATATATCTCTTTATCTATCTATCTAAATGATCTATCTTTCTTTCTATCAATTTATTTGTCTGTCTATCTATCTATCTATCTATTTATCTATCAACTATCTATCTATCTATCTCTCTATCTATCAATTAGTCTATTAGTCTATAAGTATATGTGTATATCTATCTATCTATCTTTTTATTTATTTATATGTCTATCTATATATTTATCTAACAATATATATGTCTATCTCTTTATCTGTATATATGTCTATATATATCTATATCTTTCGATCTATTTTTCTCTCTATATGTGTAACTTTCTAATTGTTTATTTATCTATATGTCTATTTATCTATGTGTCTATCTATCAAACTATCAATCTATCTTTATGTTTATATTTCTATCTGTCTAATTCACTAACTAATTAAAAATCTATATGTCTATCTGTCTATGTGTCTATTTTTCAATCATAGAATCTAATTGTCTTTCTTCCTATCAGACTATCAGTTTATCCATCTATCTATCTATCTATCTGTATGTCTGTAAATCATCATATATATCTATATATCTATATATCTATATATCTATCTATTTGAATATCTATCAATTAAATGTCTATTTGTCTATAAGCTTTTATATCAATTTGTTGATCTATCTATCTATTTATCTTTCTATCTATCTATCTAATATATCTATCACCCTATATGTCTATATACATATCTACTTATCTATATATCTATTAATGTGTCTATCTATTTATCTATCAATTTATAAATATATATATGTCTGTTTATCTATCTATATATCTGTCTATTTGTCTCTATGTCCATATATCTATCTATCTATCAAAATATTATCTATCTTTCTATCTATATATCTATTTGTCTCTATGTCCATCTATCTATCTATCTATCTATATATATAGATATCTTTCTATCTATATGTCCACGAGTATATCAATCTATTTATCATTTTAACTAACTATCTATCTATCTATATATCTTTCCATTTGTCTATCTACCTACCTATCTATAATTCTACTTATTTGTCTATCTATCTATCTATATACCTATATATATATATATGTCTTTTTATATATCAATCTATCTATCTATCTATGTGTATATCTGTCTATTTATCTAGCTAGATTTTTGTAGATTTGTGAATCTTTATATCTATCTATAAATATATCTATTTATCTCTATTTTTAGATATATTTACCTATCAATATATTTAAATATCAATCTATATATATGTCTATCAGTCTATTTGTTTATCTACTATCTGAGAATTTCTCTATTAGTCTATATTTATTTATCTTTATCTTTCTATATGTACATCTCTCTATGTGTCTGTTTATCTATCTATCCATTATCTATCTATCTATCTATATATGTATCAATCTATATGTGTATCAATAAATTTGTCAATTTGTCTATCTCTCTGTGTTTCAATCAATTTGTCAATTTTGTCTATCTCTCTATGTGTATCAATCAATTTGTCTATCTCTCTATGTGTCTATTTATCAATATGTCTAACTAACTATATCTCTATCTATGTATCTATCTATATGTATATCTATCTATCTATCTATCTCTATCTTCCTATTATTTATCAATCTATAAATCTATCAATCTATTTATATGTATATCTGAATAACTATCAATCAGTCAATCTTTCTATTAGTCTATCTTATTTATCTCTCTATATAGGAATCTATTTAACTATATATTTGTCTATGTATCTTTCTGAATATAAGTCTATTTGTTCACCTGTCTATCTATCTATTTGTTTATTTGTCTATCTATCAATCAGTTTATCTATCAATTTATCTATCTATCGATCTATATATATTTTTTGAGACTATTTGCCAATCTAGCTAACTTTCTATCTGTCTATCTGCTTATCTATCTATTTGTTTATCTATCTATGCAACTATCTACCTACCTAACTATCTATCAATTTGTGTATCTATCTATCTATCTATCTCTCTGTATATCTATCTATATATCAATATATATATATATATATATATTATATTAGTCTATTAGTAAATCTTTATATTTGTCTATTTAACAATTTCACTAGCAATTTCTCTTTATATTATCAATCTATCTTTCTCTCTATCTTCCTATCAAATTATTTGTCTATATATTTATATATTTATTTGTCAATTTGCCTCTGTATTTATTTATATGTCTATTTGATTATCTATATATATATATATATATCGATCTATCTATGTGTATATCTATCTCTATGTCTATATATATATATATATGTCTATCTATATATCTATTTATTTATCTATCTATCTAACTATGTATATATATCTATCAATTTGTCTAGATGTATAACTCTATTTTTGTGTATCTATATATCTATTTATTTATCTGTCTATCTGTGTATCTGTCTATTTATCTATAAATTTATTTCTTTATATATCTAACTATCTTTCTCTCTATGTATCTACCTATCTATATATCGATATATCTATCAATCTATCTATTTGTCTATCTATCTTTCAATCTATGATATTTACTATCTGTCTATATATGTATATCAATTTGGCTATATACCTACTTACCTAATAGTATGACTACCTAACTGACTTAATGAAAGTCTATTTGTCTATATATGTGTCTGTCTATCTATATGTCTGTCTATCTATATGTCTATCTATCTGATTGTCTATCTATTTGTCTATTGATCTGTCTATCAAACTTTCTTTATATATGTCTATATATTTGTCTATCTATATGATTTTCCTATATATGTGTCTATCTATCTTTCTATATACATACATACATACATATATAGATATATAAATACATACATACACACATATATATATATACATATATATATCTATTTTTCTATCTATATATCTATCTATTTTTCTAACTTTATGTCTATCTATTTCACTATCTAACTATCTATTTGACTATATATATATATATATATATCGATCTATCTATCTATGTTTTTATATATCTATTTATCTATATATATGTCTGTCTGTCTATCTAACAGTTTTTATATTAGTCTATTTACCTATCTATATATCTATCTATATGCATGTATTTCAATCTATCATTCATTCAATCTATCTATGAATCTGGCTATACATTTGTTTATAAATTTGTCTATGTATTTATATATCTATATGTCTATCTTGCATTCAGTTTATATATCTATATATGTATATGTATATCTATTTGTCTATCAATCTATTTATCTGTATATCTATATGTATATCTATTTGTCTATCTATCTATCTTTCAATCAATCAATCAATCTATCTATTTATCTATCTATTTGTCTATTTATGTGTCTATCTAATAATCAATCTATCAATATATCTAAAAATCTATCTTTATATCCATCAATCTTTCTATCTATATATCAATCAATATATTTATATTTCTATCAATTATCTATATATCAATCTATCTATATATCAATCTATCTATATATCAATCTCTCTATATATCTATTTAACTATCTATCTATATATCTATCTGTTTATCTATTCTCTATTTTTCTATCTATCTATCTATCTATATGACTATCTATCTATGTGTATATATATATATTTGTCTATCTATCTGCCGATCTATTTCTATATCTATTGTTCTATCTATATGTATATCTATTTGATAATCTAACTATCTATCTATTTTTAAATCTATCTATATATCTATCTATCTATCTCTCTCTCTCTCTATCTTTTTATATGTCTTTCTATCTGTATATCTATCTATTTATCTATCAACATATCCTTCTATCGATTTATCTATCTATTTGTCTGTCTATATATCTTTCTATCTATCTATTTGTCTGTTTATCTATCTATATATCTATATGTCTATCTATTTGTCTCTCTATATGTTTATCTATCTATCTAGTTGTCTATCTATCTATTAATTTGTCTATCTAACATTCTAAATGATCTGTCTGTCTATCTATATTTCTGATTATATGTCTATCTATAAATCTATTTATCTATATGTATATCTATCTATCTATATATCGATCTATCTATGTGTTTATCTATCTTTCTATCTATCTTTATATATTTTCTATCTATCTATCTATCTATTTGTATATCTATCTATCTATATAATTATCTATCTATCTATCTATTTATCTTTATATCTATGTATCTATCTATCTATATATCTGTCTATCTATATCTTTATCATTCTCTCTATCTATCTATCTATCATTCTGCCTATCTATTTATCGATATATCTAAATGTTTATTTATTTATCTATCTATTTGTGTGTCTATCTATTTGACAATGTATCTATAAATATTTCTATCAATCTACATGAATATCAATTTGTCTATCACTTTAATTATCTATCTGTCGATCTATTTGTTATCTTTCTATTTATATTTATGTATATTTATCTATATATCTATATGTCTATCTATTTGTCTATTTATCTTTATGTATATTTATTTATATATCTATATGTCTATCTATTTGTCTATTTATCTTTATGTATATTTATCTATATATCTATATGTCTATCTATTTGTCTATTTATCTATCAATTTATCTATCTATCAATCTGTCTATCTATATATCTTTATATCTAAATGTCTATCTATTTATCTTTATATCTAAATGTCTATCTATCTATCTATCTATTTGTGAATCTATCTATATGTCTATCTATTTGAGTCTGTATTTATAAATATTTATGTCAATCTACATGTCTATTACTTTGATTATCTATATGTCGATCTATCTATTATCTATCTATCTTTTTGTATATTTATATATTTATCTATCTGTCTATTTATATGTAAATCAATCAATCTAACTATCTATCTATCAATCTCTTTACATGTCTATATATCAATCAATCTATATATCTTTCTATCTATCTGTCGATCTATTTGTTTATCTATCAATCAATCAATCTATTGATCTGTCTATCTATCTAATTATCTAAGTATGATTCTATCTAATAATCTATTTATCTATTTGTCTATATTAGTAGATATCTATCTATCTTTCTATCTATCTAACTATCTATCTCTCTCTCTATCTATCTATCCATATATCTGTCTTTCTCTGTGTTTATCTATCTATCTATCTATATGTCTATCTATCTAACTATCTATCTTTCTATATATCTATCTATCTATATATCTATCTTTCTGTCTACCTATTTGTCTATCCATCTATCTATCTGTATATATATCTTTTTATCAATGTGTAATTCTATTTGTATAGCTATCTATCAATCTGTCTATCTATCCATATATCTATATGGCTAGATATCAGTCTAACTATTTTTCAATCTTTCTATCTGTTTGTTTGTCTGTATGTCTATCTATCAGTCTTTCTATCTATCTATATATATATATATCTATTTGTCTATCTATCTATATATTAATCTAATTGTCTATCTATCTATCTATCTATGTTATATTTATTTCTCTAACTATATATATATATATATATGTATCTGTCTATCTAAATATCTTTCTCACATTTATCTATCTATTTATCTAAATATATATCTATAATTGTGTCTATCTATTTGTCTATATATAAACCAATCAATCTATCTGTTTATCTATCTATTGGTCTATCTTTGTGCCTTTCTAACTGACTATTTATCTGTCTATCTTAAGTTCGATCTATCTGTCCATCTATTTATTTATCTTTATGTATATCTATTTGTATATCTATCTGCCTACCTTATTATCTGTCTGCCTAAATGATTGACTAACTAACTATCTATTTGACTATATTGTGTCTATTTGTCTATATATCTATTTATCTATCTATATGTCAATCTATCTTTATATCTATCTGTCTATCTATTTACAATCTATACGTCTATCTATCTATTTATCTATCTATTTATAAATCTTTCTATCTATTTATCAGTCAATTTATCTTTATATCTACATATCTATCTATCTATCTATCTGTTTATCAATCTATCTAACTATATGATTGTGTATCTATCTATCTATGAATCTATCTTTCTTTCTTTCTATAAATGAATATCAAATTATCTATCAGTATAACTATCTATTTATTTATATGTCTATAATTCTATCTAATGATATGTCTATATACTTGACTATCTATTACTCTATCTATCTATGTTTTTGTCTAATATTTGTCTATCTATCTATCTATCTATATGTCTTTAAATTTTTATCTATATGTATATCAATCAATCTATCTATATGTAATTCTATGTCATTATCTATATATCAATATGTCTATCTATCTATCTATTTGTCTATCTATTTCTTTATATACCTAACTATCTATCTTTCTATCAATCAATCAATCTATCTTTCTATCTATCTGTCTATCTAAATGTCAATCAATCAATCAATTTATCTATCTATCTATATGTCTCATAATCTATCTATCGATCTTTCTATCGATCTTTCTATCTATCTGTGTAACTATTTATCTATTTGTCTATCTATCTATCTATCTATCTATCTACCTATCTATTTAGCTATCTATCTATCTATTTGTCTATCTATCTATTAATCTATCTATCTAATTTTACATCTATCTATCTATCTATCTATATGTCTATCAATCAATCAATCATCTATCTTTCTATCTATCAATCTATATTTAAATTTTATTATCAATATGTGTATAAATCTATATCAATCAATCTATCAATATAATTATCAATGTCTATCAATCTATCTATCAATCTTACTATCTATCGATCAATCTATTTATATGTCTATATATCAGTCTATCTATCTATTTTCTATCCATCTATTTATCTATCTATCTATCTATCCACCTTTTTATCATTTTATTTATCTCTCAATTAATCTAACTATCTATATATTTATCGACCTATCTATATATGCATATATCTATACGTGTAACTATCATCTATCTATCAATCTATATAAATATCTATGAATCTCTATCTATATTTCTCACTATTTGTCTATCTATTTGTTTATCAATCTATCTATCAATATTTCTTTTAATCAATCTACCAATATGTCTATCAATCTTTCTATCTATTTGTTAAACTATGTGATTATTTATCCATCTATCTATCTATTTATCTATATGCATATTAATATCTCTATATGTCAATTTATCAATCTATCTATTAATCTATTTATCAATCTAACTATCATTCTATATATCAATCTATCTATCAATTTATCAAATAATCTATCTATCTATCAATATGTAAATTTAACTATCATTTTATCTTTATATTTGTCTATCTATCTGTGTATCTATTTATCTTTCGGTTTTTTGATCTATCTGTCTATATGTCTATTATCTATCTATCTGTCTGTCTGTCTATCTATCTATCTTTCTATCAATCTGACTATCTATTTGTCTCTCTATCTATTTATATGTATGTCTATCTATCTATATATCTGTATGTTTATATGTTTGTCTATCTATTTGTCTATTTGTATGTCTCTCTATCTCTTTTTGTCTATCTATTTGTCTCTCTATCTATTTGTCTATATGTCTATATGTCTATCTATCTATCTATTTATCTATTTTCAATCATCAATCTATTTATCTATATAAGTATCTATCTATCTTTCATTCCTTCTTTCTTTCTTTCTTTCTGTTTGTTTATGTATAACTTATTACCTAACTATCTATCTATTTATCTATCTATCTATTTGTCTTTATGTCTATCTATCTAGTTGTCTATCTAATATGTATACAAATATATTTCTATCTATCTGTCTATTTGTAGGTCTATCTACTTTTCTATCTATTTATATATCTATATATCAATCTATCTAACTATATAACTATCAATCTATCTAATATATAATTATCTATCTATATTTCTTTCTTTCTATATATCTATCTAATTATCTATCTATTTATCTGTTTGCCTGTCTATCTATCTATCTATCTAACTATCTATCTATCAATCTATCAATCTATCAATCTATCAATTTATTTATCTATATATCAATCAATCTATATGTCTATATATCTATCTATCATTCTATCAATCAATCTATCTATATATGTATTTTTATCTATCTCTCTATCTATATATCTATATATCGATTTGTCTATCTATATATCTATCTGTCTATCTATCTATATCTTTATATGCCTTTTTATCTAGTTGTTTATATATATATATATATATATATATATATATATATATCTAATTATGTATCTTTCTTTCTATCTAATTATGGTCATGTTTATCTATCTATCTGTCTATATATATATATATATATTTCATTTTGTTTCTATCTATTATTCTATCTATATTTCTATATATCTATCTATTTATCTATTTATATATCTATCTATCTTTCATTCTTTCTTTGGATCTATTTATCTATCTATCTATATTACTATTTATATATTTATCTATCTATATATCTATCTACCTACCTATCTATCAATTTATCTATTTGCGCATCTATCTATCTTACTATGTTTCTATATATCTATTTGTCTATCTTTCTATCTATCTATCTATTTATATATTTGTTTATCATTATAACTATTTATCTGTCTTTCTATATAACTATCTATCTATCTATCTTTCTATTTGTTTATGTCTATCTGTCTATCGATCTAACTATATATCATTCTATCTTTCTTTATATATATCTGTATGTCTATTTGTATATCTCTCTATCTACCTCTCTATTTATCTTTCTATCTCTCTAACTAACTAACTATCTATCTATATATTTGTCTTTATATCTATGTGTTTATCTATCTATCTATTTTTCTTTCTCTCTTTTTATCTATCTATCTATCTATATATATTTATCTGTATGTTTTTTTATCTATTTACGTATCTTTCTCTCAATCTACCTATTTGTTTATCTATCTATCTAGTTGTCTATCTGTCTATATGTTTGTCTATTTATCTACATATCTGTCTTTCTATCTCTCTATTTATTTGTTTGTTTATTTGTCTATATCTTTATTTATATGTCTATTTTTCTATCTATATATCTATCTATCAATCTTTCTATCTTTCTATCTTTCTATCTACCTACCTACCTATGTAAATATCTGTTTGCCTATCTATTTATCTATTTATCTATGTCTATCAAATAGTTTATATATCTATCTATTTTTAAGTATGTCTGAAAATCTATGTCTATCAAGTTGTCTGTCTATAAATCTATCTTTTATCAATCAATCTATCTATCTATATGTTTATCTAACTATATTTCTATCTATTTATCTATCTATGTATTTATATATCTATCTATCTATTTGTCTGTCTATTTGTCTATCAATATGTCTCTCTATATGTCTATCTATATGACTATCTATCTATTTATAAATCTATTTATCTATCATCATATCTACCTGTCAATCTATCTACCTTACTATCTATATATTTGTCTAACTATCTATATCTATCTGCCTATCTATATGCCTATATATATGTCTATCTATCTATCTATCTATCTATGTATCTACCTTTCAATCTATCTATGTGTCTATCTATTTATCTATTTGTTTATCTATATGTCTATCTTTCTATATATCAAACACTATATCTATATTTCTGCCTATCTATCTAACTATCTGTAAATTTATTTTTCTATCTATCTATCTAATATTCTATCTATCAATATGTTTATCTATCTATCTATCTATGTATCAATATGTCTATCAATCTTTCTATTAATCTTTCTATTAATTTCTCTATCAATCTTTCTATCAATTTGCCTATTAATCTATTAATATATCTATATATCTGCCTATTAATATGTCGATCAAATTTTCTATTAATCTGGCCATCTATATTTTTATCTATCTATTTATATAGATGTCTATGAATTTGTCTATCTATCTATCTATCTATCTGTCTATCTTTGTATCTATCTATCTATTTATCTATATATATATGTCTTTATATCTATCTTTCTATCGATCTATCTGTTTATCTGTATGTCTATCATCTGTCTATCTTAATGTCGCTCTATCTATATATCTATAAATATATCTATCTATTAATTTTCGATCAATCAATCTAATAATATTTCTATCTTTCTGTCAACTAATTGACTATTTGTCAATCTAATTGACTATTTGTCAATCTAATTGACTATTTATCAATTTAATTATTTGCCTTTTATGTGCTGATCTATTTGTCTATCCATCTATCTATCTTTTTATCTATCAATTTGTCTATCAAACTATCTATCTATCTATCTAACAATATGTGTATCTATCTATGTATGTATTTGTTTATCTATCAGTTTATCTAACATTCAATCTATATATGTGTCTATCTATCTTTTTTATATCTATCATTCTATCTATCTATCTTTCTATCTATCAATCAATCTATCAATCTCCCTATGTATCTATCTAACAACTTGTCTAGAAACTTTTCAATCAAACTATCTTTTTATCTGTCTATCGTCAATCTATTTGTATATCTATTTGTCTATCTATGTCTATCTAGCTATCTGTCTATCTATCTATCTATCTATCTATCTATCTTTCTATATATTTATCTCTCTGTCTATCTATCTGTTTATCTATCTGTCTATCTATCTGTATATGTATTTATCTATCTATATGTCTATCTTTTTGTCAATCTAACTATCTATCTATTTATATAATGATCTATCTATTTATCTATTTGACTAACTATCTATCTATATATTTGTTTATCTATCTATCTATGTGTCTATTTATCTATCTAATTTTCTATCTATATATCTGTCTAGATATATGTCTATCAATTTATCTATCTATTTATCTTTCAAAAAAACTATCTATCCATTTGTTTATCTCTCTCTCGATTAATCTTTCTATATAAAAATTTCAATTTAATAATGATATCTATTATATCTATTTCTACCTAAATTGATGAACAGTTTGATGTATCTATATGTTTAGATAGAATGATATCTATTTCTACCTACCTACCTAAATATATTTTTATTTAGGTATATATGCAATATTAATTCTTTTTAATAAATATAGTGAACACTCAATTTTGTCATAACAATTAAGATCAAAAGTAAATATTTAAAATATTAATTTTTTATTTAATATCTTTATTACTTGGCATCTTCTATGAATACTAATGTAAAAAAGAAAGATATACAAAATATTATTAAATACATATTCATCTGCATTAATTAATTATAAAAATCTGAGTAGAATTTATAATATTTAGATAATTTATTTAAATATTATAAAGATAAGTATAAAATAATTATTGTGAACTTTCAAGAATGAAGATTAATATCATATTTAGAAATAGTTTTTTGATTCAGTTTTTTGAAAGCAAATGTTGAGGATGTTCATTGAAATAAGTAAATTATTGAAAAACTTAAATATTATGTATTATCGTATTTTATTTAACATATGATATGAAAAATTAATATGTTAAGCTTGACATTCTTCTAATTAGCTATTGATTTATTATCCTTTCTAGTATCTAGTATAATGTCATAATTTATTTTTGTTATGATTATGAATATGATTTGAGATAGAAGAATAGTTGTTAAATTGAGATTTGAATTAAAAATTGGAATGATTGATTAGTAAATCATGAATCGAATCAAATTGTAAATTAAATTTGTTGTGGTTTTTTTTACGTTAATTAATTTATAGTTCTTATCATTGGTAATTTTTTTTTGGTATTTTAGTTTTAAATTTTAGAATTTTTTGGTATTTTATTATTTTTTAAGTTAAATTCATAATATTAAATGTTTGAGTTATTTTTTTTATTGTTAATTAATTCGTAATAATTAGTATTAAATCGATTCGTGATTTAGCAATTTAGTGATTAATTATTGCATGCTTTTTATTTCTTTAAAGAGCTAGATTGTTTACTCTCTTAACCGTGAATTAAATCGTGAATCATATGATTTTGCTAACAGTGAATAGAAGAATAACATTATTATCAAATATTAATAAAATTGTCATGTTTAAAAGATTGAGAATATTTATGATTGAATTCCAATGATAAAATAAAAGAGCTACAAGTGGATGTTAAAATATACAAATATAATGATCCTAACTAGATGGACTAACCTTATTTTGGCATATATTTCTTTAGATTTTCTTTTTTCAGATTTATATTTTTAGTTGTGTTTTTTTAATATTATCTTGTAATGATACGTTTGAGCAAGCATGCTGCCTACATTATTTGTGGTAGGTAGTTGAGGTTGCCCTATGTTCTTGCTTATTGTCAGTTGCAATTATATGTCAATATTTATAGACATATAGATATATATCTATAAATATATATTTATTTGTTTATCTATATGCTGCCTACATTATCTATCAATATATATATGTCTATAAATATATATCTTGTAATGATAGGGCAAGGGCTTGTTGCAATTTGTTGCCCATGACAACAAATCCAGTCTAGTTTGGGTTAGCTATAGGCTGGGCCATGTACTAGATTCTCCCTTGCTTGGTCATGTTGGTTTTACTTGACATGAATCTAATATGAATGGCTTTGTCAGTCCATTGAGCTTTAATTGCCTACATTCTTTGGTAATGTGTTGTGGTTGACAGTGAGCAATGTGTTGACCAAGCTTAAAAAATTTGGGCCATGTTGGTCCATTATGATCCAACTGATGATTCTACCTCAAAGTTTAATATTTTGATAGTATTACTCTTAAAGGTTGGAAATTCAATGTCTGATGAGTCTCTAACCAGAGATATATTGTCTCTGGATGAAGATATTCGTCAAGTCACCAAGACATAGTTTTCAACAAATATATGAATCATAAAGATTTATTAGATTATCAATAATATTAGGAGTATTCTCATCTAATCGTGTCTAACACATGTAATTTTAAAATTTTTATGATATCCAGTGTGATAATCAATTGTCATGTTTTAAAATAATCTATATTTTATTGTCAACTTCAAAAATAAGTCAGATGTTATTGTGATTGTGAATGGAAGCCATCTGTTCAACAGGTATTAATACTTGCTACTTTAAAAATGTGTTCCAGTCATTAGTATGTTTCTCCTAGGAGGTGGTGGATGAGATACTTGATTATATGCTATAAATTTAGTTTTGGAAATCATGTCTTAATGCATGCCTATGAAAAACACTTTCAAGCATGCTAAAGTGCTATTTTTCGAAACTATAGTTGACCCATGCATGTCCAACATGATCAGACCCATGCATGTCCAGCAATGGGATGACTTGGGTCATGTTGCTCCATGTGATCTAGCTTGTGTGACACAAATGGGTTCGACAGTCGACAAGACATGACTTTCAAAACTTGCTGTGCATGTTAAATTTGGTGTGGGTCATGCTTTGTGTTGGGAAAAATTTCTGACTTGAATTGGTGTATGAAACTAACATATCAGTTTTAATTAACTGAGAGACAGATATATATATACAAAAAAAGAGATTGATAGATAAATAAATAGATTGATTGATTGACAGACACATAAACACATAGACAAATAGACATATAGACAGATAAATAGATTTATAGATAGATAGATAGACATATAAATAGGCAAAAAGACATATCGATATATTGAAAGATAGACAAATAGACAGATTGATAAATAGATAGAAATGTAGAAAGACAATTAGATAGATAGACAAATAGGCAAATAGATAGATAGACAGATAGATAATTAAACAGATAGACAGACAGATAAATAGATAGATAAATAGATATATAGATAAATATATTGATAGATAGACATATACAAAAATAATCAAAAAGATATAGAGAGAAAGATAAATAAATAGATAGATAGATTGACAGATATAGAGATGGATAGAAGTATAAATAAATAGATAGTACACAGATATAAAGAATGATAGATAGATAAATAGATAAATAGATTGATTGATTGACACATAGGTATATAGTAAGATAGAAAAATAGATAGATAGTTAGATAGAAAGACATATAGATCGATAGATATATAGACACAAAGACAGATAGATAGATAGATAGACATATAGAAAGATAGATAGATAGTCATATTGATATATAGATTGATTGTTAGATAGTTAGATTGAGAGATAGAGAGATAGTCAAATAGACATAAATATAGATAGAGAGACAGAAAAACAGATAGAGAGATAGATAGTGAAAAATATAGATAGACAGAGAGACAGAAAGATAAATAGATAGATGTGAAGGTAGATAGATAGATCGATCGATAGATAACAAGCTAGGTTGGTAGTTAGTTAGGTAAAGAGAATGAGAGATAGAGAGATAAAGAGATAAAGGGATAAAGATATAGAAAGAGAGATATTGAGATTTAGAGATTGAGAGATATAGAGGAAGTTAGAGAGATAGTACATAGATAGAAAGATAGAAAAAGAAATAGAGAGATAGAAAGAGAGAGAAAAAAAATAGATAGATTAGGATAGAAAGAGAGAGTAATTTAAAGATAGAGAGATATGGAGTTACAAAGATAGAGAGATAGAGAGATAGATATATAGAGAGATAGATAGAGAAAGAGATAAAGAGATATAGAGATAGAGAGATAGTGAGATAAAGATACAGATAGATAGAGAGATAGAAAGATATAGAGAACAAGATATACACAGATAGAAAGATAGATAGATAGATGAATAAACATATAGAAAAATAGATAGATCGACAAATAGATAGTCTGAAAAACTAACTCACTAATTGACTGACTGAGTTATAGACTGACATACTAATATATTTGAAGATTGATAGACTAATAGACTGACAAACTAATAGGCTAAC
Organism: Sapria himalayana; assembly: GCA_029783825.1. Classification (NCBI taxonomy): domain Eukaryota; kingdom Viridiplantae; phylum Streptophyta; class Magnoliopsida; order Malpighiales; family Rafflesiaceae; genus Sapria; species Sapria himalayana. The sequence continues at coordinate 82,815 of JAREIK010000706.1, read as the reverse complement.
ATACTGAATACAAATAGGTAGACTAACAGACAGACAAATAAACAGACATACAAATAGAATAACATACAGAAATGTTTACAAACAAATACAAAAACAAATAGATAGATAAGCAGATAGACAGAAAGATAGTCAGGTATACAAAAAGGCAGGCAAACAAATAGTCAAGAACACATGCAGTCAAGCATATAGATTGTCAGGCAAAACGACAGATAGATGAACAAAAAACTGAATGATAGATAGTCAAGAAAATATAAAGAGATAATAAGATAAATAGATAGATTAATAGATAGTAGACAGATAGAAAGATAGATAAATAGACTGATAGATAGATAAATAGATAGATACTCAAATAGACAAATAGATAGATACATAGTTATATAGACAGACAGATAGATAGATAAAGAAATATACAGATTGACAGATAAATAAATAGATAGATAGACAGATAGACATATATACATATAGATAATATACAGATAGTCAGATAAGCAGATAGTTAGTTAGTTAGTTAGATAGATTAAAAGATATAGAGATAGAAGGATAGACAGAAATAAAGACACAAAGATAGAGGATAGATAGAGAGACAAGAAGAGTGATAAATATAGAGATAGAAAGATAAATAGATAGATATATAGGTATGTAGGTAGATAGGGAGATAGATAGATAGCTAGGTAGGTATGTAGATAAGTACGTAGGTAGGTAGGTATAAAGATTGAGAGATAGTGAGGTTATAAGATTAAGAGAAAGAGAGATAGTGAGATAATGAAATTGAGAGATTACGAGATTAAGAGATTGAGAGATAGACAAGGAGATGGAGAGACAAAGAGATAAAGAGAGAGAGAAATATATAGAAAGGGAGAGAGAGATAGAAAGATAAAGTGATAGATAGATAGAGGCAAAAAGAAAGAGAAATATATAGATAAAGAGAAATGGAGATAAAGAGATAGAGAGAGAGAGATATAGATAGATAGAGATATAGATAGATAGTCAGATAAAGAGATAGAGATATAGAGAGATATATAGATAGTCAGATAAAAAGATATAGAGATTGAATGATAGAGAGATAGAGATATATAGATACAGAGAAATATAAAGATAGAAAGATAGACATATAGATGAATAGATAGATAGACACATCGATAGATAGATAGATAGATGATAGATAGATAGACTAAATGACTAACTGACTAATTGAATGATAGACTGACTAATTGATTGACTAACTAGTAGACTGACAAAATAATAGACTAACAGACTAAATGACTAATAGACTAGCTAACAAATAGACTAAGACTAAAAAATAGACATATAGACTAATAAACAACCTAATATACAGATAAAAAGATAGATAGAAAGATAGACTACTAGACACACAAAAAGATTGACTAACATATAGACAAATAGATAGATCAACACACAAGCAGGTAGATAGTCAGGTAGACAAATAGTCAGGTAGACAAATAGTCAGAAAGATAGATAGTGAAGCATACATATAGTCAAGCAGAAAGATAGATAGTCAGGTAGACAAATAGTCAGGCAGACAAATAGTCAGAAAGATAGATAGTCAAGCATACATATAGTCAAGCAGAAAGATAGATAGTAAGATAAACAAACAATTGGATAGACAAAGACTAACTGATAGACATACAGACTCTCCTACTAACTGACAGATAGGTAGATAGAAACATAGAAAGAGAGATTCACAAACAAATAGGCATATAGAAAAATAGATAGACTGACATATAGATATATATATATATATATATATTTGTGTGTGTGTGTGTGTGTGTGTTAATTAATTTAGAACAATTGATAGACAAATAAAAAGATAGATTGTAGATAAACTGATAGACAAATAGATAGACATATAGATAGAAAGACAAATAGATAGATAATTAGATAGATAGGTAGATAAATAGATAGATAGGTTTATAAAAAGATAGATAGATAGACAGACAGATAGACAGACATATAGGATGACAAATAGACAAATAATCAAATTCATAGATAGATAGATATACATAAATATATACAGAGAGACAGAGATAAAAAGATATATAGAGAGATAGGAAAATAGATAGCTAGATAAATAGATAGATAGTAAGTATACTGATAGAGAGGTTGATAGATTTTAGATATATAGATAGATAGCAAGGTAGGTAGGTATCTAGAGAGGTAGGTAAGTAGGTAGAAAGATAAAGAGATAGGTAAAAATAGATAGAGAGATATAGATAAAGAGATATAAAGACAGAGAGAGAAAGAGATAGAAAGATAGAGGGAAAGATAGATAGACATTACAAAAATGGATAGACAAAAAGACAGACAAAATGAAAGATAAATAGATAGACTGACAAACTAATAAACTAACAGATTGACATACTAACACACTGATAGGCAGATAGATAGACATACAGACAAATAACACCGATAGATAGAAACACAAATAGACAGTTAGATAGATAGACCGATATATAGATAGATAGACATTTTGATAGATAGATAAAAAGATAAACAGATAGACAAATAGATAATTTCCAAATAGATAGATAGAGAGATAAATAGATAGATAGATTAAGATATAGAAATATAGATAGATAACTAGATAGATAGATAGATATATATATATATAGATAGATAGTTAGAAAGTTAGGCAAAAAGAAAGATAGATAAATATGCATATAGATAGATAGACAGATAAATAAATTAATAAATATACAGAATAGATAGAAAGACAAATTGTTAGATAGACAAATAAAAATATAGAAAGAAAGATACATACATATTTAGGCAGATAAGCAGATAGACAGATAGATAGATAGATAGACAAAAATGCAGATATATAGATATAGATATAAATAGATAGGTATATAGATAAATAAAGAGATAGAAAGATTGACAAATAGAAATATATATAAATAGATAGATAGACTAATGAATAATAGACTAATGGATAGAAACACAGATAGATAGTTAGACATAAATGAATTTAAAAAGTTTGATAGTTAGATAAATAGACAAATAAAAAGATATACAAATACATAGATTTATAAATTGATAGATTGGAAAATACATAGATAGATAGAAAGAAAGATAGATATATAGATAGTTAAGAAGATACACAAAAAGATAGATAAATAGATAGATAGACAAATAAATACATAGATACATACATAAATAGACAAATACATAAATAGATAGATAAATAGATAGACATATATATAGATAGATAGATTGACAAATAGGGAGATAGATAGATAGATAGATAGATAGATAGATTGATTGATTGACAAATAGACATATATACAGATAGGGAGATACATAGATAGATTGATAGACAGGTAGATAGATAAATAGATAGAGAAATATATAGATAGACACATAAATAGACATAAGGATAGACATAATGATAGATAAACAAATGACATATAGATAAATATAAAGATAGTCAAATGTTAGAAAGACAGATAGCCAGTTAAACACATAGATAGATAGATAAACATATAAACAAATAGGCATAAAAAAATAGATAGATAAATAGATAGATTGTATAAAAAAATATATAGATAGATAGACAAATATATAGATAGACATATAGACATATAGATAGATAAAAAGATAGATAAATGACATATATATAGATTGACATACAAACATATATATATATATAGATATATAGATAGACATATAGATAGATATTGAGATATATATATAGGCATATATACAAATAGACATATAGACAAAAATAAAGATAGACAAATAGATAAATAAAAAATAGACAAATATAAAGATATATAAATAGAAAAATAGATATATAGACAAATATATAGTTTGATAGATAGACAGAGAGACATATAGATTGATAGATAAATAAACACATACAAAGATTGATAGATTTATAGATAGATAGACTTATAAAGAGATAGAAAGATAGATTCATTGATAGATGGACAGATATATAATTAGATACATAGATAGATAGATAGATAGATAAAAAGATAGATAGATATACAGATAGACATATAGACACAAATATATATAGACATAAATATAGAAAGACAGATAGTCAAATAAACAAATAAACATATAGATATATAAATAAATAGACAGAAAAACAGATAGATATATAGATAAATAGATAGATAGGATTAGAGATAGATAATAGATAGATAGATAAATAGGCTGAAAGATAGATAAATAGATAGATAGATAGACTCATAGACAAATAGACAGATAGATAGTTAGACTAATAAATAGATAGATAGATAGACATATAGACATATAAATAGATAGATAGACATATAGGTATATAGATAGATAGGCTTATTGTTAGAGAGATAGATAGAGAGATAGACAAATATATAGAAATACAATTAGAGAGTTAGAAAGACAGATAGAGAGATAATTAGAGAAAAGAGAGACAGAGATAGAGACACAATGACAGATAAATAGAAAGATTAATAGAGAAATAGAAAGATAGACAAATAGACAAATAGATAGAGAGATATGTAGGTAGACATATAGATAGATACACATACAACTAGCTAGGTAGGTAGCTAGGTAGAAAGGTATGTTGTTAGATAGCGAGATAGAAATATAGTGGTAGAAAGATAGAGAGAGATATATATATATATATAAATAGATAAGAAATAAAGATATAAATATATATAGATAGAAAGATATAAAAATAAAAAGATATAGAGCTAGAGAGATATGAAGATAGAGATATAAATAGATAATAAATAAAAATATAAAGATATAATCATATAAAGATATAAAGATATAAAGATATATAGAGATAGAAAGATATAAAAATAGGGAGATATAGAGCAAGAGTGATATGGAGATAGAGGGAAAGAGAGATAGAAAGATAAAGAAATAGATAGATAGAGAGTAAAAGAGATAAAGTGACAATGATATTGCAAGATAAAGAGATATAGAGATAAAGGGATAGCAAAATAGAAAGATATAGAGATAGAGAGATAAATAGATAGAGATATATAGATATTGAGAGATAGAGAGATTATTAAATACACAGATAGACACATAGATAGATAAACATATAGACAGACTAAATGATTGTCAAACTGATAGACTAACATACTGACATACTAACATATAGACATACTAATAGACTGATAGACTGTTAGACTAACACACTAATAAACTATTAGATAGACTGACAAATAGATATACTAACAGATAGATAGACAAAAAGACAAATAAAAAGATAGATAGAAAGATAAGCAAACAAAAAAATAGATAGTCTGAATAACTAACTCACTAACTAACTGACTGAGTTATAGACTGACATACTAATAGATTTGCAGATTGATAGACTAATAGACTAACAAACTAATAGGCTAACATACAAAATACAAATAGATAGACTAAGAGACAGACTAATAAACTGACATACAAATAGAATAATAGACAGAAATGTTGACAAACAAATACACAAACAAATAGATAGATAGGCAGATAGACAGATAGATAGTCAGGTATACAAAAATTCAGGCAGACAAATAGTCAAGAACACATGCAGTCAAGCATATAGATTGTCAGGCAAAATGACAGATAGACGAACAAACAACTGAATGATAGATAGTCAAGAAAATATAAAGAGATAATAAGAAAAATAGATAGATTGATAGATAGTAGACAGATAGAAAGATAGATAAATATACTAATAGATAGATAGACAAATAGATAGATACTCAAATAGGAAAATAGATAGATACATAGTTATATAGACAGACAGATAGATAGATAGATAGATAAACAAATATACAGATTGATAGATAAATAAATAAATAAATAGACAGATAGACATATAGATAAATATACAGATAATCAGATAGACAGATAGATAATAAGTTAGTTAGATAGAAGGATAGAGAGACATGAAGAGTGATAAATATAAAGACAGAAAGATAGATAGATATATATAGGTATGTAGGTAGATAGAAATATAGATAGATAGATAGGTAGGTATGTAGATAAGTACATAGGTAGGTAGGTATAAAGATTGAGAGATAGTGAGGTTATAAGATTGAGAGAAAAAGAGAGATATATATATAAAGAAATTGAGAGATTAAGAGATTAAGAGATTGTGAAATTGAGAGATTGAGAGATTGAGAGGTAGACAAGAGATGGAGAGATAAAGAGATAAAGAGAGAGGAGAGAAAGATATAGAAAGGTAGATAGAGAGATAGAAAGATAAAGTGATAGATAGAGGCAAAAAGAAAGAGAAAGATATTGATAAAGAGATAGAGATAGAGAGAGAGATATTGATAAATAGATATATAGATAGATAGTGAGATAAAGAGATATAGACATAGAGATAAAGACATATAGATAGATAGTCAGATAAAGAGATATAGAGATGGAATGATAGAGAGATAGAGAGATATAGAGATAGAGAAATATAGAGATAGAAAGATAGACATATAGATGAATAGATAGATATACACATCGATAGATAGATAGATAGATGATAGATAGACATACTAAATGACTAACTGATTAATTGACTGATAGACTGACTAATTGATTGACTGACTAGTAGACTAACAAACTAATAGACTAACAGACTAAATGACTAATAGACTAGCTAACAAAGAGACTAATAGACTAAAAAATAGACATATAAACTAATAGAAAAACTAATATACAGACAAAAAGATAGATAGAAAGATAGACAAATAGACACACAGAAAGATTGACTAACAGATAGACAAATAGATAGATCAATACACAAGCAGATAGATAGTCAGGTAGACAAATAGTCAGGCAGACCAATAGTCAGAAAGATAGATAGTCAAGCATACATATAGTCAAGTAGAAAGATAGATAGTAAGATAAACAAACAAATTGATAGACAAAGACTAACTGATAGACAGACTGACTCTCCTACTAACTGACATATAGGTAGATAGAAACAAAGAAAGAGAGATTCACAAACAAATAGGCATATAGAAAAATAGATAGACTAACATATAGATAGATAGATATATATATCTATATCTATATATGTATTGATTAATTTAGAACAAATTGATAGACAAATAAAAAGATAGATTGTAGACAAATTGAGAGACAAATAGATAGACAAATAGATAGACATATAGATAGATAGATAATTAGATAGATAGGTAGATAAATAGATACATATGTTTATAAAAAGATAGATAGACAGAAAGACAGATAGACAGACAGATAGACAGACATATAGGATGACAAATAGACAAATAATCAAATTCATAGATAGATAGATATACATAAATATATATATAGAGATATATAAAAAGATATATAGAGAGATAGGGAAATAGATAGATAGACAAATAGGTAGATAGTAAGTATACTGATAGATAGGTTGAAAAATTTTAGATAGATAGATAGATAGCAAGGTAGGTAGATATCAAGGTAGGTAGGTAAGTAGGTAGAAAGATAAAGATATAGGGAAAAATAGATAGAGAGATATAGATAAAGAGATATATAGACAGAGAGAGAAAGAGATAGAAGGATAGAGGGAAAGATAGATAGACACATACAAAAATAGACAGACAAAGAGACAGATAGAATGAAAGATAAATAGATAGACTGACAAACTAATAAACTAATAGATTGACATACTAATAGACTGATAGGCAAATAGATAGACATACAAACATATAACACAGATAGATAGAAACATAAATAGACATTTAGATAGATAGACCGATATAGATAGACATTTAGATAGATAGATAAAAAGATAAACAGATGGACAAATAGAAGATTTCCAAATAGATAGATAGAGAGATAAATAGATAGATAGATTAACATATAAAAATATAGATAGATAACTAGATATATATATATATATATATAAAGATATATATATACATATAGTTAGAAAGATAGACAAAAAAGTAGATAGATAATTATTCATATAGATAGATAGATAGATAAATAGATTAATAAATAGATAGAATAGATAGATAGACAAATTGTTAGATAGACAAATAAAAATATAGAAAGAAAGATATATACATATTTAGACAAATAGATATATCTATTTGTCTATTTATCTATCTATATATGTATCTATCTATATTTCTATTTATGTTTTTATCTATCTATCTATCTATTTACCTATTTATCTATCTATTTAAGTGCTTATCTATCTGTATATCAATATATCTATTTATATATTTTTCTTTCTATCTATGTTACTTTTTGTCTATTTATTTGTTTATAGATTTGTCTATCTTTATATCTATCTATCACTCTATCTATCTATCTATCTATTATAAAACTTTATGACCATCTATAAATCTATATTTATATCAATTTATCTATCTATGTATCTATCTATGAATTTTATGTCAATATTTTAACCTATCAATCTATCATTCTATATATCTATCTATTTGTCTATTTATTTTTTTATCTTTATGTCTATTATCTGTCTATCTATCTATCTATCAAACAATTTATCTATCTTTCTGTCTATCTATCTATCTATTAATCTATTTATCTATCTATTTGTCTATGTATCTAGTTAATTATTTATTTATTTATCAATCAATCAATCAATCTGTCTATCTATCATTCTATCTTTCTATCTAAAAATCTGATTATCTATTTGATCAATATATTTCTATATATCTATCTATCAATTTATTTATATCCATTTATATGTTATCTATATTTTTTTCTATCTATCTATTAATCTAACTATCTATGTATCTATCAATTTGTATATAAATCTATATATCTATCTTTCTATCAATCTTTCTATAAATATATCCATCAATTTGTCTATTAATCTATCTAAAATTCTTTGTATCAATCAATCTATCTATTTGTCTGTCTATCTATCAATCTATTGGTAAATATTTCTATTAATCTATCTATCTATTTATTTGTTTATCCATGTGTCTATCTCTCTATCTATTTTTCAGTATATCTATCTAACATTCTTTGTATCAATCAATCTATCTATTTTTCTGTCTATCTATTAATATATTGCTAAATCTTTCTATTAATCTATCTATCTATCTGACTATCTATCTATCTGCCTATATTTCTATCTATCATTCTAATTTTCTTTATATTTATCATTTAGTCTATCTATTTATCTATCTATCTATGTATCATTCTATCTATCTATCTATCTATCTATCTATCTATATATCTATTTATGTTTCTATTTTTCTATCTCTCTATCTATATATTTTTCTATCTATCTCTTTATCTATCAATTTATCTATCTTTCTATCTATCTATAAATATTTCTATCTATCTATATCTATCTATCTGTCTGACCACTATTTATCTATCTATCTATATATTTGTCTATCTATCTATCTATCTATCTATCTTTCTAATAATGAATCTATCTACCTTTCTTTCTATCTTTCTATCTATCTGTCTATCTATATCTCTATAAATCTATTTATTTATCTATCTTTCTATATATCTATTTGTGTATCAATCTGTTTAACAATCTTTCTAATAATTTTTCTATCCAACTATATATCTACTTGTCTATCTATCAGTCTATCTATATATCTATCTGTCTATCTATCTATTTATCTATTTATCTATTTATCTATCTATCTCTATATCTATCTATCTATCTATCTAATTATAAATCTTTTTATCAAAAAGTTTATCTATCAAACTATCTATAGACCTATCTATCTATCTGTCTGTCGGTCTGTCTATCTTTCTGTGTGTTTATACATTTGACATTTTTTCTATCTATTTGTTTATTTGTTTATATGTTTGTTTGTCTATCTGTATGTCCATTTTTCGTTATATCTGTTTATTAGTTTTTTATCTATCTATTTATCTATATGTTTATCTTTCTACTTGACTATCTACTTACCTAACTAGTTGTCTGTCTATCCATCTATCTGTCTATCTTTTTGTATATCTAGATATTTATTATATCTATCTATCTATCTACATGTCTATTTATCTATCTATGTATCTGTATTAAGATATGTCTTCCTATTTGTCTATCTATCTTTATATTTATTTGTGTATAGATTTGTTTATCTATCTATCTATCTTTCTATCGAACAATCAATATGTCTATCTATCTATTAATTTATCTATCAATCAATCTATCTATCTATTTATCAATCTGTCTATCAGTCTATCTATCAATTTGTCTATCAATCATTTAAAAAATCTATATATCAATCAATCTATATATGTCTAGTTATCTATCTGTATATTTGTCTATTTATCTATCTATCTGTATATCTATCTATTTATTTATCTATTTATCTATCTGTCTATCTATATGTCTATCTATATGTCTATCTATATGTATAACTATATATCTATCTTTCTATATATCTATCTATCTCTCTATATATCTATCTGCCCATATATCTATCTGTCTGTCTATCTAACTATCTTTCTTTCAATCATATTATCTACATATCTATATGTCTATATATCTATTTATTTATATATTTATCATTTTATATCTATATCTATTTATCTATTTATGTATGTATCTATCTATCTATCTATCTATCTGTCTGTCTGTCTGTCTTCTACATGTCTAACCAATTTTATATCATTCTGTTTATCAATTAGTCTATCAATTTGTCTGTAATTGTGTTAATCGAGTTGTCTATCAATTTTTATATCAATCTTTCTATCGATTTGCATATCAATCTGTATATCAATTTTTCTATCAATTTATCTATTTATCAATAAAACAATTTATCAGTCTATCTTTATGTCTATCTATGTGTCTATATATATGTCTATGAGTGAGTGAGTGAGTGAGTGTGTGTGTGTATTTATATATCTATTAATTTTTTTATCTATCTATCTATCTATAAAACTCTCTATCTATCAATCTATCTGTCTATTAATCTGTCTATCATTCTCTCTATCAAACTATCTATCTATTTGTATGTCTATCTATCTATCTTTTAGACTTGCTACTATCTAACTAATAAATCTTTCTCTACCTGATTATCTATCTAGCTAATTTTCGGTTTATTTGTCTGTTTATATATCTGTATCTTTATGTGCCTATCTATTTGTCTATCTATTTGTCTATCTATCTATCTATCTATCAGTGTATCTATCTAGCTATCTATCAGTGTATCTATTTGTCTATCTTTTTGTCTATCTAGCTATCAATCTGTATGTCATATTTGTCTATCTATCAGTGTATCTATCTATCTATCTTTTTGTCTGTCTATCTATCTATCTGCTTATATATCTATTTATCTATTAGTCTATCTATCTGTCAATCTATTTATCTGCCTATCTATCTATCTATCTGTCTATCTGTCTATCTTTCTATCTATCAATCTTTCTATCTATCTATTTATTTATCTATCACATTATTTGCATATATATCTATTTATCTTTTTATCTTTTTATCTATTTATCTATCTATATTTCTACCTTTCTATGTATCTATCAATCAACCAATCTAACTATCTATTTATATATATATATATATATCTTTTTGTCGATCTATCTCTCTAACTATCTATATATATTTCTTAATATCTATTTATGTATCTATCTATTTATCTGTTTGTCTTTCTATCTGTCTTTCTATATGTCTCTCAATCTCTCTATCAAAACCATATATCTATCTATCTGTTTATCTGCCTATTTAACTATCTGTCTATTTATCTATCTGCATGTCTATTTGTTTCTCTCTGGATGCTGTATATCTACTTGGCTATCAGTTTACTTGATTTTTTGTCTATCTAATTATATGTTTGTATATCTGTCTGTCTATCTGTATATCATTTGTCCATCTATTACTATATCTAATTGTCTATCTATCTTTTTATCTATCTATCTATCTATCTATATATCTTTTAACCTATTTGTCTATCTATTTGTGTATCTATTTTTCTATATATATGTCTATCTATTTTATTCTCTATCTATCTTTCTATCTATTTATTTATCTATATGTCTATCTATATATCTATCTATCTATTTTTCTATCTATTTATCTATTTGTCTATCTATCTATTTTTCTATCTATCTATTTTTCTATCTATCTATTTATCTATTTGTCTATCTATCTATCTATTTTTCTATCTATCTATCTGTCTGTCTATCAATCTCTTTGTCTGTCTGTCTATATATCAATCTGTCTATATATCTATCAATTCATTTGTCTATTTATCTATCTATCTTTCTGTCTATCTATCTTTTTTCTATATAAATGTATATCCATCTTTCTATATATCTGTCTATTATCTATTTATATATCTATCTATATGTCCATCAATTTGTCTATCAATATCTCCTTCAAACTATTTTCAATTTGTCTACCAATTTGTATATCAATTTGTCTATCAATCTTTGTTTCAATCTATCTATGAATCTATTTATCAATCTGTCTATCTATCTATCTATCACTATAAACAAAGCCCGGGTGGTTAGGTTAATTTCCTTAGCTATTATAATAAATTTAGTTGCTAAAATATAATAGCGATGGAGTTAATATGTAAATTATCCGAAGCTAAAGTGTTCATCACAAAATATTAATGAAAAAAATATTTTCTTGGAAAATTTTTGAACAACGAAAATTTACTAGCTAATTATATTTTTTCCGTGTTAATTTTTATCGTAATTAATAGTAATAATTAATATCTTTGAGTGAATATATATAGAAAATTTCCTAGCTAAATTTGTTAGGGAAAAATCTCTAGCTATTTTTCATTCAAAACATATACTATATTAAATTGAATAAAGAAAAAAGTAAAAGCTATTCAACATTTATTCTAATACAATAGTTACAAAGTTAAAACAAAAACATAACATAGGTTATATATTCATTAAAAACTAAAAAATCATCCTCATCAATAGTTAGTGCATTTGTGCTAGCCTCTCTTACGTGGTATCTCTGTTGGAACATGGTATTATATCTGTCACATCAAGGCCACTAACTATGACTCCATATAGGATATCTGGTGTTGGATTGCATTCGTAATTCTTTCATCTCATCATTCCCTTCTATTATTTCCTACATTTCTTCCTTCTAAAGAAAAATCTACTAATCTCTCTTTCATTTCTATCTCAATAAATACTAAACATTCATGTATTTAAATTACTTGTTGTTCGACCACCTCATCCACCACTACTATGATAGAGGAACAAGAAGCACATTGCTAAAACAAAAAGCAACTGCCTTCGAGCTGATGTTGTACACTCACTACTTCTTCTTACCTCCTATGGTCTCCAAATAGATAGGATCATATTCAATTGGTGAAGATCCATAGAACCCTCAACTAGGTGAGAATCAACTATCACACATACCTCCATAAGATCCTGTGTTAAAACATAATAAAATACTATGCTAGATATAAAAAAATTAAATCAAATATTTTTCATTCCGCATAACTTTCCAAATTTATTATAGTATTCTAAAATTTTATTAATATAATAGATTCTTATAGTAATCATCTGAAGATTTTTTGTCAGCAAATTGCCCATCCACTTTCTTCACATGCATCTTTTTGAAAATCTGATAAAAATTGGGATCTCAACCTAATTCTCTGGCCTAAAGTATGTATTTTTTATGTAACAAAATAAATATGTTAGAAAATTTTAGATGATATTGTAAAACCATGCAAAGATTTGAATTATTTTGACTATTAGGCCAACTGTTAAATATATAAATGTTGTAAAGTTATAAATTGCACCTAATCTCAATCATGCTCAATGCTCAACTTTGACCCTTCTGTGCGGCAAGACTTTTCTGTACCTGGTCCAGCTACCTTAATCCATCAGTTTTTCTGGCTAACTCTAATTTTTTTTCTTCTGGCTTCTCCCAATACTTAAGCCATCTGGGACACATCCTCGTGTATAAAATCAGGCCTCTCTATTAGATTCTTTAATTTATGGATAAAATCTGAGTACAGTTTAGAAGTTTTGCTCTCCCATAATGACTTTATCTGCCCATCAAATTGGGGTGCCCATGTACACTGATTCTATATATAGAAAATTCAAAAAAAAACGATAATAATAACAAGGACATAATTCTATTATTCTTGACTAATAACAAACATAATAGTTAACTAATTAGATAATTAATTTTCAATGCATTTGTTTCTTTTTTTTTTTACCTGAAAAATATAAAAGTTAGTCTCTTTTATTGATTCACAACCTTTCTTCCACGAGAATGCTTTGTAATCTACCATTTTTTTTGAAAGACTTTGTAATTATAGATGAAGACTTGTAAAATGGAATAAAACTATAAAAATAAAAAAATAACATTGAAAATAAGTAATTTATATCTATAAATAAAAACCATTAATTGGGCCATCATAATATTTTATTAAAGTAATATTTACATATTACTTATACCTCTGATCCATAATCTCTATTACTAACTTAGCACTGCCTACAGAGAATGCTACATCAATTGATAATGTAGATGATGGTGATGGATCAGAAGTGAGTGCAAGAAGGATAATGGTTGGTGTCCTATCTGATAAAGGTGATGGTAAAGATGTTAATGATGGTGATGGTGTTTGTGATGCTGAAGTCTAGATAGGGTGGGTATTAGATGATACTGACTATACAATTGGAAAAAATACTAGAGTCCACCTCCACCATGCCCACATACTTTATGCACCATATACTATAGAAAATGTAAAAAATATAGAACAAATAATAGAGATATAATGAAAACATAAATTGATATTGTATGATGAACAACCATGCATTTTAAAATAACACATAACAATGGATTGCAACAAAATATAGAAAGTCTTAGAAACTATAATATTCTGATACAATTATAATAGTTTAATTAATGGTATTAATATCATCCTTTAATAGATCTTCTGACATTTCATCTGTTTCTGATGGAAGTTCTAACGTATCTTCAGATAGAAAATGATCATCTTCAATTTATATTAGGCCACCATTTAAGTTACATAAGTTTTCAAGATTTTCGTCTACATGCATAAGCTCAATATTATTTATGTCATCTTCTTGAATACTAGTGCAATAGCAAAGTTTGCACTTCTTTGTTGAGATATTTGTACTTCAAAATTTGATCAAGGTTTGATCTTGCAAATGGCCCATTAGTTACTCTTATCATGAGATAAACTCGGATATGTACAATAATATACTAGAGTAGTTTAACTGTCATAATAAATGGCTCATATTAATTAAATCTACATTTATGAGTAACATCCACTAGCTTATAATCCGAATGAATCTTTGTACCCATATTTTGTGTAGGATCAAACCACTCAGATTTTAATAATAGAATCCTATTATTTTTGAGTCCAGGATACTACAACTCAATAACTTCTACTATTTGACCATAATAATCTATCTCATCTACACTATAACTTGAGCCTTTAATGTATACACCAATATTAATAGTTGCTTTAGAAGAATTGTGCCCTATTGTGTGAAATTTATAGCCATTGACAAATTCCCAGGATAGGTTGTCAAATATCTAAATGGACCTTTACTTAGATTATGTGTGAATATGTTGGATCTCTATTTGAAGGATTATTTGTCTGTTTCATAAATTTAACAAATAATGTTAAAAAATATATGATACTAAAAAATCAAATTATTCAAAAAATTAAGGTTCAATAATTCTCATATTGTTCTTGAACCAATTCACAAATTTTGTTTCTAGTATAGAATCAACCTCATGCGTAGGAATGATTGGTTGCCAATGTTTTAACTGCTCAACATTAACAATGCACAAATAAAAACAGATGGAGAACAATGGATATCAATTTTTAATTATTCCTATTCAGGACAAAATTATCATATGATTAAACCTGCAACCATTTTGTGTATACTTACTCAATATATGGTGCAACCTCCTCATAATTAAGTAAAATGTACCTCCGAGTTACTTTGTACTCGTCATCTATCATACTTCTTTTCACTACTCTTCCATATACTTTTCCAGGGTGTTTGAAGATATATAACTTGTGCTCTTCTACCATCACTTGACCTTCATCATTTCGAGACACATTTTGATTCTATGTATTAATATGGATTTCAAAATAATATGAACAAAAAGATGATATTTCTTCTACTAAACATGCATTGCAAATGGAACCTTCAACTTTTGCCTTATTTCTAACATTTAATTTCAACTTACGAAGATACCTACAACCATTATGTTAGTTTTCAATTAAATAAATTACAATATTAATTTATGATTAAAAGAATAAAACATAGCAACTTATATTTATTTATCTCTCAAAAAAATACATCAGCATGTATTTCACTAGCCCATCTATCCTTGCTTCAAAAGCCAAATGGACTAGAAAATGCTCCATGAGTCAAAAAAGCTTAGTTGGAATATCTAATCAAGCTTAAAAAGAATGAGCGGTATGTCAATCTCCAATCTCACCATGTCATCTTTTTTGATTGTGGTTAGCTATTTGAAGAACAAATTATGTTTTGTAAGGACCTTCCAAACATTTAGGAAATGTATTTCACAAAAAATAATTGGTATTAATCTCTACATAAATACATGATAGTCATGACTTTATATTCCAAATAACTTAAGCTTGTTCATATCTACACATTTGCCCATATTTGACAGATATCAATCAAAGAATTTCAAAATTTTAACCCATCATCATAATCTCTGCTTTGCCTTCTTATCAAGTGTGTAAGAAGCTTTAGGATATTTTCTTGTAGCCTTATTCTGTTTCAATTTAGGATGGCGATAGTAATCAATCAACTCTTGTCTTTATTTTAAAGTGACCTTTGTTTTTCCACATACATTCAGGATAGTGCTGAAAACAATATCAAACATATTTTTTTCAATATGCATTACATCCAAGTTATGACGAATTAAATTGGACCTCTAATAGGGCAAGCCCCAAAAATTATTGTGTTTTCTCCAACCAAATGTTTTTCATATTGGTCCATTAGTTCTAGTAGTGTCCATTTAAGTTACTTTTTCAAACCTAAACTTTGAATCTCTGTCAAGATATCATCTCTTGAATGACAGTTGGTAGAACTATCTTCACTATTTTATTTTTTCAAAACATAGTTCTATTTATATTAAATGTATGATTTGTAAGTAGAAACTTACGATGGTTATCAAACGATGACTGTTTACAACTAAATTTGAGAGTAAAAGCATCACACTTGTCCATGCAATACGGGCCTACTAATCATCCTGTAGTACTCCAACCCAATAATATTGAATATGTAGGAAAATCATTTACAGTTTACATAAGGGCCTTTTCATAATGAAAATTTGCTTCTTTGAGATGTAATATGTATTCATGCCAACAGTCCATAATGATTTAACTTTGCTAAAAGGCTGTAAGAAAATATCCAACATGTCTTTTGGATATTTTGGCATTGGAAGCAATATTGACAAAAACATATATTGCTTCCTCAAACACAACCATGGAGAAAAATTGTAAGGTGTCACTATCACTGGCCATGTAGTTTGCTGTAATCTAAACTAGCCAAATGGCTGAAAACCATCAGTGTAGAGACCCAACATCATATTTTGACTTTCAATAGCAAAATCTTGATGTATGTGATAAAAATGCTTCCAAGCAAGTGAATTTGATGGATGAAACATCACCCTTTAAACAATCTCATGCTATGAATGCCACCTTATATCATGTGCTATAGCATTTGATGCATATAGTCTCTACAATCAAGGAATTAAAAGGGAGTAATACATCTTCTTAAATTCAACTTTCATCTTCTGTCATATTTCTGAAACACGAGATGCCTTCTTAAACTGAGGTTGATCACAAATCTAATAGCTAATTAAATCCATATCACCACACCAATATAATAAACATCCATTGAAATAACAATCAAATTTTTCCACTGGTATACCCATACCTCGTAGTAACTTATTAGTGCTGTAAAAGTTGTTAGTTACCAAATATTAATACAGAATAATATCTTTCATCAATTCTATCACCTAATCAAATAATTTCTCAGATATATGATTTTCAGACTTCATACTCAAAAGTCGAGCCACATGTGATAATTGTGAATGTGTTTTACAACCAGGCTACAACCTATTATCTACAGGCTTTAAGAATATCATAAAATTTTTGAGCTTCGGAATTAGGTGGTTCTTCCATGTAATCCATATTGAAGGCATCACCAGTAGCTTCCTTGACCATTCTATGGTATGTGTTTGATGCTTCTTCACTACATACATAGGATTCAGTACTCTCATTTTGGTCAATGTTCACAATCATTGTACTTTCTCCTTGACAAATCCAAACAAAATAATCTCGTACAAAGCCATATTTAGCCAGATGGTATAGATTAATGTTTACATCACGAAAAGACATATTATGACACTTGTGGTTATTACATGGACACTTAATTTTATCTCTGTCGATCCGTCTCAATTCACTACAAGCAAAGTTGAAGAAAGTTTCTAGCCCACTCAAAAAATCTTTATTCAAAATTCTATTCATAAACCTTTTGTACATCCACTGACGATCTGAACTAATTTTTCTTTGTTATATTTACAAAGAATTATGCTCGATCATAATTCTAAATGAAACTTACAATGACTACTAATAATACTATTAATTAAATAAAATAACTTACGGATGTATATGCAAAGATAAAATATCGTGAATATCTAGGCAATGTGTTTGCAGAATCTACATAAAGATATAGAGAATTAATTAGCACTCTAAAGGTGAAAGCATATCATGCTATTGCTAGATGAAGGGAGCTTGTCTCTTGTAGTGCACCAATCAAAACCACACAAAAAGGTAAGAATAAGGAGAACACAAGAACCAAGTGAAATGATGATCAATATATCTATATACATACTACAATATATGTACATATAATACTGCAACATTATATGCACATATATACTGAGTATATATGTACTTAGTATATATGTACATATAATATTATAGTATATTTGTACATATACTATAGTAATATATGTAACTAGTGAAATGCTAGTATATATGAACATATATACTATAGTATTATATATTTATCAAAACATAACTTTATTAATTTATTTATTTTCATTTGATTGACTAGTTTAAATTTCATATAGATATAGTACTACATTGTTCCCCATACGCAACTTTTATAAGCGAAGGGATTTTTTACTAGACATTACATGCCGCGACTAGGATTGCTTTGTCGTAACAGAAAGATGGTGACCGGAGTGAAAACGCTCTCGGCGAAAACCCTTGCTGGACGAAAACTCGGCGATAACTCGGCGAAAAATCTCCTGCGGTTTCCTCTAGATTTCACTCTCGCGATTTACCTTAAATTAACTGTTATGTGAATTGCTTCGTATATTGCTGTTTGATTTAACTTCTCTCGCGTTTTCTATAACAATTTCATCGTGCGAATATCTTGGATAAACTGTTAATGTGGATTGTTTGGTGAAATATCGCGTAAATTGCTTAGTGAACTGCTTGGTATGTTAAATTTGTAAAGCGTTATTATGAGTAATTGCTAGTTTTTACGCAACGAAGTGTTCATTGATTCTCTCTCGAAATTAAGAATATTTATCAAAAGGTAAACTGAAATGGGCATGAAGTAATACGGGCGAGCAGGAACAACAACACGGGTAAGAAATATTAAGCTAGTAGAAGCCGGAAGCCTTGGTTCCTCTCGCATTTTTTTTCCTGTGTTATTAAGTTTTTTGTGATTTCTGTGCAAATATCAGTTTTCTGGAGTAAACGGTTATTAAGTCTTCTGGGATTTCCTGTGTTATTAAGCCTTGGTTCCTCTAGAAATATTAGTTTTCTGGAGTAAACGGTTCGGTAAACAGTTGTGGGAACTTCTGTGCAAACTGCTCTGGGATTCAGATTGTGACTCCACTACTGTTCAAACCTAGTCCAAAACAAGATGAGTATGGAAAAATCTAACTTATGTTTAAATAAGTCGTTTGCTTCGATGGTAAAGGGAATCGTGCCGATTTCACGTATCCAAGGGAACAAAAACGGGCTCCCGGCCATCATCTTCTCAGCTGAGGAATCTCGTAGGCTCTTAAAGCCATTCGAATACACGCTCGTTGGTAAGTTCTCTCATGGTAGGC
Organism: Sapria himalayana; assembly: GCA_029783825.1. NCBI lineage: Eukaryota > Viridiplantae > Streptophyta > Magnoliopsida > Malpighiales > Rafflesiaceae > Sapria > Sapria himalayana. The sequence continues at coordinate 62,759 of JAREIK010000706.1, read as the reverse complement.
CTCGTGCGATTGGAGTTCAGAAATTCATTGACAATTTAAAGCTCAAGGGGAAGGTGAAATTTGCTGATTTCGATGCCAAGCATGTCGTGCTCCAATGCTCTCTACTAGAAGATCAATATCGTCTATGGCAGCGCGGAATATGGCAAGTTGATGGCTTTCCCATGCGTATACTGAAGTGGACAAAGGAGTTTACTCCTCTTGAAGAGCCGCCTATAGCTCTGGTATGGTTTACATTGCCTTATTTGCCACTTCATCTCTTATCTGAATCCTCTCTTTATGCAATTTCATCGTGCTTGGGTAAGCCCATGTTAAGAGATGAAGCCACAAGAACCATGTCTAGGCCGAATAAAGCACGTGTATGCGTCGAGCTAAACATCTTAACTAAACCGCCTGATAAAGTACGGATAGGTAGTGGGGAAGGGGAACAGGCCGAGGGGTATTGGCAAACTGTCGTCCCTGAAAGCTTCCCTTCCTACTGTGCAAAGTGTAAGAGGCTCGGGCATGAAATTTTATCGTGCAAGGTGGGAAAAGAAGACGGGCAGCAGAATGAGGGAGGAGGTAGGAAGGAGATGCAATGGGTAAGGAAAGAGGAGGCTTCGGTTCTAAATATCCAGCCGAAGGGAGATCTGAATAAAGGAATAATTTCAAGCATCCCTCCAGATTATTCAAACATTACACAAGATGAAGGAATCTCGAAAGAGCAGAATGTGGGGATAGAGAATGAGGTTAGCTTAAATAAAGGATGGGAGGAGGTAAAACACAAGAGAAAATATTAAAAAAAAACATCTAAAACAAGAATTGTATTGAAAGAAAGTCTTGAAGATGATGCGTGGATAGACGAGGATCTTCTAGATTTTCCTGAAGAAGATTCGGTAATTTTTAGTTGCCCATCAATTCATAAGAGTGAAGAATCTCAAGAAGAGCCTGAGGCGAAAGCAAAGAATGATATATATATTTATAATGAAGATTGGGGGAATCTTTCGAGAACCCAATCAATGGAGGCCCTAAAGCAAATGGCCATGGCGCTTGGAAAGTAGGTAAAATACAAGGAGATTAGGTATGAAATTCCTCACACTCCTAAAACAGTAAGAAACACAAAAAAATATGCTAATAGCTCTTATGAATCTAAGCACACAACTCGAGCTCAAGCCAAATTAGTTTTTAATGGATAGATGCCTATATTGGAATGTTAGGGGGATAGCTAATAGCCCCATGATAAATAGGTTAAGACTTTTAATTAAAGAACACAAAATCTCACTATTGATTATTGTAGAACCAATGGTTCTGCAAGATCAACTAAATAAATATAGAGAAATTTTAGGATTTAATAAGGCGTATGCTAATCTAAATAGTAAACTCTAGATTTTATGGCACAGTAAATTGCAAATTGAAATAATAAAAGATACTGAACAAATAGTACATTTCAAATTAGATAAGAACACAAATCAAATAATCTCAGCAATTTATGCAAAAAATGACAAACAATCTAGGTTGGCCTTATGGGAAGAAATGAAAGATATAGCAAGTAGAAATTTACCTTGGTTTATAGGGGGCGACTTTAACATAATAAGAAGCCCTCAAGAAAAGAAGGGAGGAAAACTGCCTGATAAGGTAGCCATGAAACAATTTAATGATACAATAGCCATTACGAATCTAATGGAAATTGATTTCACCGGCTCAAGATATACCTGGTGCAATAATTGGAAAAAAAGAGGAGTTATCTGGGTCCGACTGGATAGGATTATGTGTAACATAAAGTGGGTCACCTCACAAGGGATTATGGGGCTTAGACACCTTAATAGAACTTGCTCTGACCATAGCCCCCTGCTTATCACGATTCATAGTAACCATGGTAGCACATCTAATTTTAAATTTCAAAATATGTGGGTAAAGCATGCGAGCTTTGTAGGACTCGTCAGAGAGTCCTGGAAAGAACAAGCAGAGGGAAAACCGATGCAAGTTCTATCAATTAAACTTCTGAGGCTAAAAGCTTGTTTAAAAACATGGAATAAAGAGGTTTTTGGAAAATTAAATCAGGAGCTAAAAAACTTAGAGGAAAAAGTAGCCAAGCTGGAGGACGATTTTGACTCCATGAATAACAATGAACTCGGATAGAATTGAGCAAGGCTAAAAGAGAATTGAGATTGAAATTACACATGGGAGAAATTTATTGGAAACAACGAGCAAAAATAAAATAGTTAAAGGATGGGGATCGCAATAATAAATTCTTTTATAATATGTCTAAAATAAAATCTCAAAAAAATAAAATTAAAGGTCTAATAAATAAAGAAGGGAAATGGGTAGAAGAGGAAAAGGAAATAGGTGCTCTCTTTAAAAATTTCTTTGAAAATCAACTATGTAGTCAGTCAAGTAGGACAGATATTTCTCTAATGCAGGAGATTAGGATGACCATTACGGAAGCCCAAAATCAATTAATGGAATCGATCCCAGAAGAACCAGAAGTTAAAGAAGCTGTCTTTAGCCTGGATAAAGATAGTGCTGCAGGACCTGATGGTTGGAACAATTATTTTTATCAGGTAAACTGGAACACGATTAAAACTGAGCTAGTCCCTGCAATTGCAAGTTTTTTTGTAGGGGCGGAAATCCCAAAATCATGGGAAAAATCATATATATTACTAATTCCTAAAAAAGAATCACCACAGAAATGTGAGGATTATAGACCAATAAGTTTATGTAATGCTATGTATAAAAATTGGCCAAAATATTACAAAATAGGCTAAGCTTAATTTTACCTACTATAATATCTCAGGAACAAACTGGATTTGTTAAAAATAGATTAATGATTGATAATATAAAACTTGCATCAGAAATGATGAAAGAAATAGGTGGTAAAGCTAGAGGTAACAACTTAGTGGTCAAACTAGATCTATCGAAAGCCTTCGATAGAGTGGAATCGGATACCCTTTGCTTTTTGTTAAGAAGTTTCGGCTTCTCTAAGCTGACCATAGATTTAATTTATAGATGTATTTCAAGCACGTGGGTAAGAGTCCTGGTAAATGGTAAGTTAAGTGATGAATTTAAACCAAATAAAAGTCTAAGGCAAGGGGATTCGTTATCCCCCCTTCTTTTTGATATATATATAGAACTATTAATACGAAACTTGAACAAGAAAATATCCGAAGGTAAAATAATGTCATTCATACAACCAAGGAATACACCCAGAATAGGTTGTTTAGCCTACGCAGATGACTTTATAATATTTACTAATGCTAGCACAAAGTCTTTAATGAATCTTATGGATCATCTGCAAATCTTTGAAAAAGAAACAGGACAAATGGTTAATAAAAATAAATGTCAGTTTATGCTTGCAAAAAATGCAAAACCAAAGTTAGTGGATAAAATAAAAAATATCACAAGTTTCGCGGAAATTAAATGGGCATTAATGTATTTAGGTTGTCCGATATATGAGGGGAGGTTGAAGGAAGAATATCTAACTTACCTTCAAGACAAATTAAGAAAGAAAATAGTAGGATGGAAAGAAGAGCTCCTTGGATTTGGGGGGAGAATTACGCTGCTTTCACATGTATTACAAAGCACATTCACACACATTTTATCAGTGATACATCCCCCAAAAAAATTTATTAAAAAACTCGAATCAGAAATGGCAAACTTCTTATGGGGTAAAAAACAAGGCAGAAATAAACTACACTGGAAGGACTGGAAAAGTATCTGTTACCCGAAAGAGGAAGCAGGCTTAGGTCTTATGAGCCTTCAGGACTCGGCAGCTGCCTGGGACTGTAAAAGCTGGTGGAGTCTTAAAGAAAGTGATAATCTATGGGCTAAATATATGAGGGTAAAATATTTAGATAATAAAAATAAGACTTCCAAGAAAGCTTCGAACAGTTGGAAGTCAATGGAAAAACAAAAAGAGATAGTAGACTCACACTCTATACTAAAAAAGAGTGGTTGGAAATGGATGTTAACACCACAAGGAAACTTTTCTCTCAAATCGGCAAAAGATTTGGTTAGAAAGAAAAAACCGGTACAAACTCTATTTAAATGGGTATGGCAAGAAAATTTCCCGCAAAAAATGCGCTCCTTTACATGTAAGGCATTATAGAACGCCATACCGGTAGATAGAAATGTACAAAAGAAAGTGATTAACATGGCCTCAAGATGCGAATGCTGTTTTCAAGCAGTTGAAAAAACTGATCACTTGCTCTCGAATGGTCCCATTGCAGCAGAAATATGGAGAGAGATGGAAGGGGAAAAAAGAATATGTAAAATAGAAGATGGATTAATAGATAAAGTTAAAAAATGGGGAAAAGTAAACATGAAAAGCCCAGCCAGGAAATGGCTTAGTCAGAAACTGCCGCATCTAATTATCTGGTGCATTTGGAAATCTAGAAACAAAAGTAAATATGAAAATATAAGGATGAACTTAACAGAAATTATAAAAGATATTAAAAAGGAAATATATAATATAACAATAATAAAACCGATAGTAATACAGGATTTGGAACAAGAAAAGAAGCTTGAGAATGAATGGGATCTCACATACAAAGTGATAAAACAGCAATGGGCTAAATGTATACAGCGGAATGCTCCGCCGGTTGGTAAACTTTCACTTAATACGGATGGGAGTTTTAGTAGGGACACTAGAATAGCAGGAGGAGGCGGAGTAATAAGAGATCATACAGGGACAGTACAGAGAGCATTTACTAGAGCTAGTAGGGCATCCTCGGCATTAGAATCAGAAATTAGAGCATTAAAATCAGGGTTAGAGATATGTAAGCAGCTAAATTTTAAAAACATTGTAGTTCAGGTAGACTCAAAATTTCTAGTTGATACGGTAATAAATAAGAAAATATTATGGAGGTATGAAGAGGATCTAGAAGTTATTCTTAATCTTCTGGAAGAACTGAAGGCCTCAATAATACATATATATAGAGAAGCCAATAATCTAGCGGATTGTCTATCTAAAATAGGCACCATTAGAGGAAATATAGATTATAAGGAGAAATTCATGCCAAATAAACTAAAGGGAATAGCATGTATAGATAAAATGGGTTTTCCTTATATAAGAACAAATAAACAGACCATGAAGATATGACAGATGGAGCTAAATGGATATATATGATGGAGATCCCATGGTAGTATATATTAATTCTGCATTTTGGCAGAATGGTATATAGCTATACTGAACGGTTGTTAAAATAATAAGTATGTAATTTAGAATTTCTGCATATTTAATCTGCTAATTCCGCATTTTGGCAGAAGTCGATAATCTCTGCAGAAAGGTTGTATTTTGATTTTCTTTATAGGTTAATATATATTCTGTCCTTTCCTTGCAGTATGTGAAAGGGGAGTAATCGTTGATAATTGACTTATGTTGTATTAGTTTAATCAAGAATAAGGGTAGTAGGGTGTAAAGTTCTGGTAGGCACGGTTGTTGTTTCTTTGTTTTCTCTTTGGTTTGTTCTATGATCATCAGCGAATACATGACGAAAGAGGAAGGCTGGAATCTCGTGAAGATTTGAGCCAGATGCACAGGGGAAAGGAGAGATAGTTGCTGTCTGTTGCTGCCCCCGGTTGCTGTCAGGAGTACTCCCGCTGCTGAGACAAATATAACCAATGGAGAGGAAAGACTCCCTGTTGTTCAAAGTGATAAGAGACTCATATCTTAAAATCTCATTGGTCCTGAAGGGGATTAACAGAAACTGAGGTGAATAAAAAAAGGAAAAATGGTAAACAGGTAAGATCATTATGGAGGCTAAAGGAATAGGGTAAGGTAAGATATTGGTTGTTAGAATAGATTTCTGTTATTTCTTTTTTCTTAGCAGCGAAGTCCCTCGTATATGCATCTAGTAAATCCAGCAGCTGCTGGAATTGTTGGAGTCCTAGTCATGGTTTGGTTATGGTTTTAATGTTTAGGTTAAGTGGCTATGTGTGAATGTTGTGAAGAGTCATGTGTTAATTTACGGTATTTTATAGATTTGTTGGGTTTGTAAGTGCCTAGACTAGGAGGCTGGTCCGGCACTCTCTAAAGCTGAAGGACTCAGTTTATGAAGCTCTAAAGGGGCATAGATGTATGTGGAAATGGAGATAAGATAAAGTGCAGAAAAATCACTTGGAGTAATTTGCTAGCTTTATCAAGCTGGAACAAAAGAGGTTAAAAGAGTAAAGGATAACTTCAAAGGCAAGAAGAAGTGCAGCCATAAGGTAAACAAGATGAATGAATGAGTATGTAGATATGTTTCTTTGTTTTGCAGGAAATCAGTAATGTCAACATAGAATAAGCATAAACCAGGAATCTAGGAGGGCAGGAATTATGGAAACCCAACGAAGTAGAAGAAGCTCAAGTGGATTTCAAAGATCATATCAAGAAGGGTTATAGCTATATACAAGAAATTTATAGCTAATCTCAAAAAAGTGCATCCATTGCAAATTATTCTCAAGAATAGAGATTTAGTAATTTTAGATCTTTTTTAATTTTTAATGATAAGGGTCAAGGTTGTAAGTGGGGAATGGGTAGATTTTAGTTTGTAAAAATGGTATTCCTCCGCCAAAAGAGAGGGTTAATATTAATAAACTCCTTTTTTTAAAAAAAAAAGATGGTGACCGGAGGAGCTGAGGGACAGAAAGCAACGTCAATTTAATGGATAGATTATATTTTATGCACAATATGTATGTATATGTATTGAACTTTTATCCTGTACTGTCTTATTGCAAATTTTTTGTGCCTTGTGTTTCCAAGTTCGATGCAATTTCAAATAAACAAAGATGATTTTTGTAGCCCTAGTTAAGGTGTTTGTTCAATTTTTTATTCTTATTCAGAATATATTGTTGTTTGATGTTCATGCTCCATAATAGGTGTTTACACTTTACTTTAATGTAAATACTTGTACATTTATTCCAATATATATGTATATGTACATATATACTAGTATATATCTACATATACATATATGCTGGTATATATGTACAAGTATTTACCATTATATGTGTATATGTAAATATACACTATAGTATATGTACATATTTATATGTATATATAGATGCTTAGTATAGATACATATATACACTAAAGTATATGTACATATACACTGCAGTGTATATGTACATACATACTGCAATTTATATGTATACACTGGTATATATGTACATATATACTATAGTGTATATGCACATATATATAGGTATATATGTACAAGTATTTACAAGTATATATGTACATACTTGTACATATACACTATAATGTATATGCACATACATGTACTTATATATGTACATATATACTATAGTGTAAATGTATACACATACAGTGTATATGTACATATACTAAGTATATATGTACATATAAATACTTGTACATATATACCAGTATATATATTCATATACAAATATACCAGTGTATACATATACACTACACTATATATGTATACACATATATATGTACATATATATTGTAGTGTATATGTACATATACTAAGTATATATGTACATATAAATACATGTATATATATATATACCAGTATATAGGTACATGTACATATATACCAGTGTATACATATACACTACAGTATATATGTACATATATATTGAGTATATATGTACACAATATATATGTGCATATAATAATGTAGTTTATATGTACATATATTGCAGTAATATATGTAACTAGTGAAATGCTAGATTATATGTACATATACTTTGTAGTATATATGTACATCTATATTGTAGTTTTATTTATTTATCAAAACATATATTTATTTATTTATTTATTTTGATTTGATTGGCTGTTTTAAATTTTGTACAGATATGGTACTGCATTGTTCCCCGTATGAAGCTTTTATAATAAGAGATTTTTTTACTAGACATGATGCACCGTGACTCAGACATCTTTGTCGCAGTAGAAATATGGTGATTGGAGGAGATGAGGGAGAGAAAGCAACGTCAATGCATAGATAGATTATACTTTATGCACTGTCGATAGATAAATTAATGAATATGATGTAATAAAATTTTGTTATATTTTTGTTGAATTATGTAAAATATTGAATCACAATAATTTTTTAAATGATTTTATTTTTTTTTAATTATAAATTATCATTTATAGTTTATGTTTTAATTCAATTTAATATAAAAATATTAAATTATTTAATTAAATAATTTGAAAAAAAAAATAAAATTCTGAAAATAGTTTTGGAATGATAATAGCTAGGGAATTTTCTCTTACAAATTTAGCTAGGGATTTTTCCCTTATTATTTTAGATAGAGAAATTATTATTTTAGCTAGGGATTTTTCCATTGCTAAATTTATTTTGCTAGGGACTATTTTCCTTACTAATTTTTAGAGACAATCACTTTATATAGGGAAAGCTTCCATTGTTATATCCGTTTAGCGATGATAACTCTAGCTTATTAATTTAGCAAGGGAAATTATTATTTTAGCTAGGAATATTTCTGTCTCTAAAATATTTTAGCCTCTTTCCCTCACTAATTTTTAGCGATGACCACTTTAGATTGAGAAAACCTCCATTGCTAATCCGTCGTTATATCGCATCTAGCGATAAAAAATATCCAATTAACTAAGGAATTATCCCTAGCTATTTGGGATTTTTTTTGTAGTGCAAGAAAGGGATGCAAAAATGAAAAGGTTTGCAACTGTGAAGGAGTAAGCTTCTCACTTCTCAATGTAATCAAAGATCAAAATTTTAACTATGATTCAACTCAATCTTTGAATATAAAAATAAATAAGACAGAAAAAATAAATGGAATGAAGATCCAATTCCAAGAACTTTTGGTAAATCAATTATTGAAGAATTCAGACATGAACAATAATAGATATAGACTAGAAAACATATCATACATAGTATTAAACTAGAAAACATATATGTGAAGAAGGCTGCAATTATAGATTCCTAGCATTACAATAGTGGGCTGATTAAAGATACGAATAATTACAAACATTAAAATTAACATATTTTGTGTAAAACTACAATCAAAATACAATTTGCTAAAGTAAACTAACTAAGCTAAGAAGAATGAGAATTAAGCAAATCTAGTTGACTACAACGCTCATAGTAATCCAGTCTCATCCTATATTAAGCTTACTAACAAGATAAAGATTATAAATGAATGAATATAATCTAGTAAAACTAAAGCTTTATATTATAGAGACACGTGACTGAAATACAAAGAGTAATGCCAAAGATATGCATAAATAAATAGTTAATTAAAGTAGTAGCCTAAGGACACACAATCTTATGAACTAAAGACCTGCCAAAAAAATAGCAGTGTAATAGAAATTTATCCTAATATTTAAGTAATTTACTTAAAGATTATTTACATACACATCAATTCAAACTTAAAGGATAAGAAGTATGACAACTTATTAATTTAACAAAAATTATAGATATGCCTATCACTTATATACTTTTCCAATTAGATATTTAATTGAGAAATTAATTTTTTGTATTGAAATGCCAAATTTCATTTTCTCTGATGGATGTTAGCTCACATAATATGGAATTTCCAATCTAATCTTTTATTAGCAGTCTAATCACATAAAAAGCTTATTTTATAAAAGAAAAGATTAAAGAGAATCTACATTTTGGCAAAGTACAGCTCAAGAGGGCTATTTTTCATAATGCCCAAATTATCAATGAGGAAATAAACCAAATGGGCAAATCACTTTTTTTAAAATATTATAAAATAGGTTAATTAATTTCATCAAACAATAACATGGCTATAATTGAAAAAAAAATTATAAAATCATTTAATATACTCATATTATAATGTTACACCAAAACAAAACATTGCAGATATATAAACGGCAAAAAATACAATGATACACATAAATTCAAACAAAAAACTATAAATACATATTTGTGTGTGTGTGTGTGTGTGTGTGTGTATGTCATATATCATGAGTATCATCAAATGAATAAAAAAATTTAATAACATATGCTAAATCTAAAATAGCTGAAAAGAAAAAAGAAAATAAAAGGAAAACATATGCTATATCAAGAGTATCATATATTAAGAGTTTCATATAATGCATTAATGATAATTTTTGATTTTTGTTTATCATTATTTTATTATTGCTAATTGTTTAATTTAACAAAAATTATACTACTAGAATAGCATTAAAAATAAAATATCACACCAATATTAAAGATATTTCTTCATTTGGTGATTTAGATCCAATAAACAATTTTAATTAAAAATCTTTTCTTTGATATATTGATTCTCTGTGATAATATCAGAATCAACATTAGATCATAGTCAAAAATGTGTAAGTCATTATTAAATGACGTGTTTCATCTTGTTTGATTTTTTATTTCATTTAGTTCTACACTATTAGTTTTGATAATTTCTACTTTTTTGTATGTGTGACAAAGAAATTGGTATGTTTTTTTTGCACAGAAGCATATTAGTGCATGTGTTTCATTGTAAGCAATAAATAATGTGCATGTAAAGAAAACATAGATTGAACTATATAAGAAACTTAACACGCACCACATGTATATTACTTTGGATATATATACTATATGCACATTTTTTAAAAACAAAAGGGTGTACTCTATTACTAATCAAATTATCTATCATATTACTCATGTGAACATTATATAATGATGGAATAATTACTTTTTATAAATGTATACACGAAATAGGTCACCATGCATGTCCAGTGTGCTTTGAGAATGATTGGTATCTAAGAAAACATATTGAGAAAATTATATACAATGTTTGTTCCCCAGCTTACAATAATGTATAGTTTGACATGGGTTCTTAGTCTTTTACACCCCCCATTTCACATCAAGTGTGATTTGATTCTAAATGCCAATATTAGATAGATATAATAAAGACTTAGTGTAGTGAATTTTTTTTCAATAGTACTATTAAACAAAAATTAATATTGGAGGGTGTAGAATATATATGTCTAATAGAATATACTTACAGCTATCTATATATAGACAGATAGATAAATAAATAAATAATCACGGATTTACATAATTATCAGTATATATGACTATCTGTCTATCTATCTGGGATAGACAGATATACAAATAGACTGATAGATTGAATTATTATAAAAAGATAGAAAGATAGACAAATATATATATATAGACTGATAGACAAATATATAGATAAATAAATCTATAGATAAATAAATCTATAGATAGATAGATAGAAAATATATAAATAGACATATTAATAGAGATATAGAAAATATATAGAAAGATAGATAGATTGATTGATTATTAGACAAATAGGCAAATAGATAGATAGATAGATAGACAGACAGACAGACAGATAGACAGACAGATAGGTAGGTAGATAGATAGATAATTAGACAAATTATTAGATAGATTGATTAATAGATTGGCAGATAGACAGATAAACATATAAACATATAGATAGAGAGATAGAGAGACTGATAGATAGAAACATAAATAGATAGATAGATAGATAGACAAATAGATAGATCGATATATAGATAGACATATAGACAAATAGATAGATCGTTAGATAGATAGACATATTGATATATTAATAAAAAGATATGTAGATAGATAGACATAGGCAGATAGATAGGTATATAATCATACAGATATATAGATAGATAGATTAATTCCTACATAAAGAGATAAACAAAGAGATAAATAAAAAGATAGATAGATATAGTGATAGATAATTAGATATAAAGACAATTTGATAGATAAATAGATATATAGATAAAAAGATCCAAAAATTTAGATAGATAAAAAGATATAAGGATATACATATAGACAGATAGAAAAATAGATATATAGATAGATAGCTAGATAGACAAATAGATAGATAGATAGTAAGATATAAAGATAAACAATATACAAATATATTAATAGATAGATAGAAAGAAGATTGATTGATAGTTAGATAGTTTGAAAATTAGATAGACAGATATATAGAAAGTTAGAAAAACAAATTGTTAGACACAAAGATAGATAGACATATACAAAGGTAGATACACAAATAGACATATTGACATATAGAGAGATATATAGATAGAAATATAGGCTAATAAATAGATAGTCTTATAGATATAAAGAGATATATATAGATATAGATAGATAGATAAATTGATAAAAAGATATACAGATAGCTAGACTAATATATAGGTAGAAAAATAGATGGATAGATACATAGATAAATAGGTTGATAGATAAATGATATATAGATAGAGAAATAGATAAATATAAAGATAGACATATAGATAGATAGACATATAGACAAATAGAAAGAAAGATTGATAGACATGTAGTAAAATAGATAGATAGATAAATAGATAGAGACCTATAGACGCATAGACACATAAACACAAAGACACATAAACACATAGACAGACAGATAGAGAGATAGGTAGGGAGATGCAATGATTTATAAATAGACGAAGAGACTGATAGTTAGATCAAAAGATAAACAGATAGACATAAAGTCATATATATAAATTCTCAAATAGACACATAGATAAATAGATAGATAGATAAATAGTCATATAAACAAATAAATAGATAGATAGATAAACAGATAGAGAAATATATATATAGACAAATCAGCATATAGATAGACATATAGAAAGAAAGAAAGATAGATATATAGGTAGATAGATACAAAAATAGATAGATAGGTAAATATATGAAAAGATAGATAGAAAGAAAGATAGATAGAAAGATAGATAGATAGATAGTTGACATATACACAAATAGATAGATTGCCAAATTTATAGATACATAGACACATAGGTTGATAGATAGATAAATAGTCATATAAACAAATAAATAGATAGATAGATAGATAAACAGATAGAGAAATAGATATATAGACAAATCGGCATATAGATAGACATATAGAAAGAAAGAAAGATAGATAGATATATAGGTAGATAGATACACAAATAGACAGATAGGTAAATATATGAAAAGATAGATAGATAGATAGATAGAAAGATAGATAGAAAGAAAGTTGACATATACACAAATAGATAGATTGCCAAATTTATAGATACATAGACACATAGGTTGATAGATAGATAGCCATATAGAAAGACATAAATAAATAGATAGATAGATAAAGAGATAGAATGTTTATAAACAAATAGATAGAAAGAAAAATAGATAGACTTATAAAAAGATATATAGATATACAAATAGAAATATAGGCATATAAAGAGATAGACAAATAGATAGCTAGACTAATAGATATATAGTCTTATAGATAAATAAAAGATATATAGATAGATAGATAGACAAATATATAGATGGTGAGATATATATATATATATATATATATATATATATATATATATAAAGATAGATAAATAGATTTATGGATAAATAGAGAGATATACAGACATATAGATAGATATATAGATAAATAGATAGTCATATAGATAGATAGACCTATAGATAGAAAGATTTTTAGACAAATAGATAGATAGATATATAGATAGATAGATAAATACAAAATTGGATTTATAGATAGATAGATCTATAGATAGATTGATAGGTAGGCAGATAGTCATATCGATCAATAGATATATATATATATATATATAATACATATTTTCACAATTAGATTCATAGATTGACAAACATATAGACAGATATATAGATTGTTAGATATATAAATAGATAGATAGAAAGATAGATTAAAACATAGATAGACATATAAAAAGATAGATAGATAGATAAATAGACTGATATATAGATAGATAAACCAATATGTAGGTAGATAATAGATAGATAGAGAGATATACATATTGACATATAAGTAGTTAAGTAATTAGAAAAAAAAAGATAGATATAAAGATAGACAGATATATAAATAGTTACATAGACAGCTAGATAGATAGTTTGATATGAAGAAAGAAAGGTAGATAGATACACAGATAGATATTTATAAAGATATTTAGAGAAATAGATAGAAAGATTATAGATAAAAAAATAGAATTACAGATATATAGACTTATAGACTAATATACTCAAAGAATGATAGAAAAATAGTAAGATTATTAGATATATAGAGAGATATAAAAATAGACACTTAGATAGTTATACAAATAGATAGTTAGATATAGCTAGATAAAAAAATTATAAATTGGTAGATAGATAGATAGAAAAATAAACATATACATATATACATATATAGATCGATAGACATATAAATAGATAGATATTTAGACAAATAGATAGATAGATTATATATAAACAAAATGACTTATAGATAGATAGACTGATAGACAAATAGACTAATAGAATGAAAGGTAGATAGATAGTTAGATAGATAGAGAGAAAGATATATGAATAATTACATAGTTAAACAAATAGATAGTTTGACACATATAAAGATAACAGATTTATATATTTTCAGATATATAAATAGACAAATAGACATATACATATAAACACATATAGATAGATATAAATAATGACAAATAGATAGACACTTAGAAAGATAGTTAGATCTTGAGATATTCAGATAGATAGATAAACAAATATACATTAGATAGATAGATACTCACACACACACACACATATATATATATATATATATTGATATATAGATAGATAGATAGACATATATACACATAGAATGATAGGCATATAGTCAAATATATAGATTTATAGATAGATAGACAAATATACAAATAGACAAATAAACAGACAAATATATAAATAGATAGAAACATAGTTATATAGTTAGACGGATATGCAAATAGATAATTTATAGTTAGATAAATAGATTAATAGATTGATAGATAGATAAATAGATACACAGATTTACATATTGATAGATTGATAAATACATAGAAAGTGATAGATAGATAGATAGATAGATAGATAGTCAAATAGATAGATAGATAGACAAATAATAAGATATATAATAAGAGATAGATAGATAAACATAAATATATTCTAATAGATAAATAGATAAGAGATACATATATATATATAGATAGATAGATAGATAAATAGAATGATAGAAGATAGACTAAAAGACTTATAGGTTGAAAGACGGATAGACAGAAAGAAAATGAGAAAGTTAGATAGATAGATAGTTAAACAGTTAGTAAATTAGATAGTTCGACAAATAGATCGATAAATAAATTGATTGATTGATATGTATATAGATATAGACATAGTTAAAAAAACATATACACATATTGATAGATTAACAAATAGATAGATAAACAGATAAACACATAGAAAGATAGATAGAGATAAAGAAATAAACATATAGATAAATGGACAAATATACATATACACAAATTGATAGATAGATAGTTAATTAGATAGATAGATAAATAGAAAAATAGTTATATAGATAGATATTTTGATTGACTGATAGAGTAATATATTTGATTGACATATAGATAGATAGATATAAATATATAAATATAAATATATAAATATAAATATATATTTATTTATTTAATTATTTATTTATAGATATATAGATTAATTTAATGATAAATAGATTGATAAATAGGCAAATAGATAGATAGATAGACTTACAGATAGACATATAGATAGAATGATAAACATAAACAATTAGAAAGATAAATAGATAGATATTTAGATAGATAGATATATAAATAGATAATCAAAAAGATAGAAAGATTTATAGATAGATACATAGATATATAGATAGACAGATAGATAGACAAGCAGATAGATAGATAGATAGGTGGATGGAAAGATAGATAGAAAAATACATAGATAGACAAATAGAATGATAGATATATAAACAAATAGACTATTAGATTGATAGGTGATAAACAAGTGAAAAGATAGAAAGATAGGTATAATGATAGATATATAGATAGACATATAGGCAAATAGATAGATAAATAGATAGATAATAGATATAAAGATTATTAGATAGAAAATAGATAGATATATTAATAGATATATAGAAAGATATATAGATATATATAGATATAGATAGAGAGATAGGAAGATAAGTTTATAGATAAAAAGAAAATTGACTAGTCAGAGAATAATATAGATAAATATATTTGTTGATAAATAGTTACACAAATAGATAGATAGATATATAGACAAATAAACTGAAATACTAATAGACTAAAAAATAGATATAAAGTTATATAGTTATATAGAGAGGCAATTAGATATTTAAATTATTAGGCAGATAAACAAATAGATAGATAGATAGACAGATATATAGATTTTTATTGATTGATTGATTCATACATATATATATATATAGATAGATAGATAGATAGATAAACAAATATACAAATTGATAGAAAGATAGATTGATAAATAGACAAATAGATTACTAGAAATATAGATAGATAGACAAAATCACAAATCAATAGATAAATAGACAAATAGATAGATAAATAGAAAGATAGATAAATATATATACAGATAGATAGATAAATAGATAAACAAATTGATAGATAAAGAGATAAATAGATACATTTATAGACAGATATAGAGATAAAGTGATATATAGACTGATAGACAGATAGATGGATAGATAGATAGATAAATAGATAGACAAATATATCTATCTGTGTCTATCCGTCTATATATTTTCTTTCTATATCTCTCTTTCTATCTATCTATTATCTATGTGTCTATCCATGGGTATATCCATCTTTCTATCTATTTGTCTATCTATTTATCTATTTATCTATTTGTCTACCTATTTTTCTATATTTCAATTAATATATCTATCTGTCTATATATCTCTCTATCTTTATATCTATTCGTATATATATTTGTTAATCTATATTTCTATCTACATATCTATATATCTATATATTTATCTAACTATTTATTTGTATATCTATCTATCTATCTATTTATCTCTTTGTCAATCTATCTATTTATCTATATATCTATTTTTCTATCTATCTATCTATTTGTGTATCTATTTGTCTAATTAACTTTGTATCAATCAATCGATCTATATGTCTATCACTCCATCTATCAATCTATGTATCAATTTATATATCAATCTAATTATCAATATGTCTATCAGTCTATTTATAAATATAACTAACTATCTATCTATCTATTTGTCTACCTATCTATCTATCTATATCTCTATCTATCTATGCATCTATCTATTAATTTATCTTACTATTTGTTAATCAATCTATCTATCTATCTATCTCTTTATCTATCTACCTATCTATTTTTTTTTGATTTATCTATATAACTATCATTTGTCTATCTAACAAAATATAAAACTATCTTTCTATATGTTTGTCAATCAATCTAGCTAGCTATTTAACTAATTATTTGTTAAAATATCTATCTATCTATCTATTTATCTGTATATCTATCCATTTATCTATCTATCTATCTATCTATTTATATAATAATCTAATTATCTATCTATAGATCTATCTATAGATCTATCTATCTATCTATCTATCTAATTTTCTATCTTTTAATCTATCTTTTTATCTAGATATTTATCTATCTATTTCCCTATCTATCTATATATCTATTTGTTTATCTAATGCCTATTATTTTTCTATCTATCTATTTATATATCAATTTATATATCTATCTATCTATATATCTGCCTATCCATCTATTTATCTATATTTCTATCTAATGTAAATCTATCTTTCTATCTAATGTCAATATGTCTATCTATCTATCTATATAATTATTAATCTATTTATTTGTCAATTTGTTTATTAATCAAACTATCCAACTATCTATTTTTAAATCTATCTACCTATCTATCTGTCTATCTATCGATGAATCAATCAATATATCTATCTATTTATCTATCTATATATATTTCTATGTGTGTGTGTGTGTGTGTGTGTGTGTGTGTGTGTATAAATATCAGTCTTTCTATCTATTTTTCTCTCTATCTATCTATCTTACTATCTTTCTATTTATTTATCAATCATTATATCTGTCTATTTATTGTTCTACCTATTTGTCTACAATCTACCTATATATATCTGTCTATCACTTTGTGTATCTATCTTTCTATTTAGTTTCTATAAGTATATTTATTTGTTTATCTATATATCTATCTATTTGTCTATCAATTTGTCTATATGTTTTCCTATCTATGTGTCTATCTATCTATCTATCTACCTATATGTCTATATATATATATATATATATCTATATCTATATATCTATTGTCAATATATCACTCTATCTAACTATCTTTCAAATTATTTATTTATATATTTATATGTCTATCTATCTATCTATCATTCAAGCTGGATATCTATCTATCTATCTATCTATATATCACTTTATCTCTCTATCTATTTAATTACTTTCTACCTATCTATATCTCTATTTATCTATTATCTATGTCTCTATCCATGTGTATATCTATCTTTATATCTATCTATCTATCTATCTACATATTTATTTGTCTAGCTATTTTTCTATATATTATTCAATCTATCTTTTTGTGTATTTGTCTTTTTAACTATTTTTCTATCTATTTGTTTATCTATACTTCTATCTACCTATCTATCAACTATCTATTTATCTATCTAAATATTTATCTGCCTATTTATCAATCAATCAAACTATCTATCTATCTATTTATCTATTTGTCCGTCTATCTATCTGTCTGTCTAGCTATCTTTCACCCTATTTGTTTATTTATCTATCTAATTATCATTGTATCAATCAATCTATCTATATGTTTATCAATCTATCTTTCATTCTAATTATCAACGTCAATCAATCTATTTATAAATCTGACTATCTATCTATTTAACTATCTATTTGTTTATATATATATATATATATATCAATATGTGTATCTTTTCATTTATCTATACATCTATCTATTTATTTATCTTTATATTTGTCAATCAATCTATCTATCTATATCTATATCTATCTATCTATTTGTCAATTGATCTATCTATATATCTATCATTATGTCTATCTAACTATCCTTAAATCTATCTATCTATCTATTTGTCATTCAATCTAGCTATCTATCTAACTACTTATTTTTAGATATATATATCTATTTATCTAACTATTTATCTATCTATCTAACTATTTATCTGTCTATCTATTTATCTTTTTGTCTGTCTATCTATCTATCTATTGTCTATCTATCTATTTATCTATTTATATATCTATCTGATTATCTATCCCTAGATCTATCAATCAATCTGTATATCTATTTGTAAATCTATCTATCTAATTATCTATCTATTTATCTATATGTTTATATGTCAATTTATCTATCAATCTATTTATCTAGTTGTCTATCTATCAATATATCTATCTCACTATCTATTGCCTATCTATCATTCTATCTATCTATTTATATGTCCATTTATCTATCTATCTATAAATCTATCTATATATATACACCTATTCATTTATTTATCTTTATCTCTATCTAATGTCAATTTATTTTTCTGTCTATCTATATATCTATTAATCAATATAAATGACGAACTGTCTATCAATCAAACTATCCAACTATTTATTTTTCAATCTATCCCTCTATTTATTTGCATATCTATCTATGTATCAATCTGTCTATCTATTTATCTATCTGTCTATCTATATGTGTATCTATCTATTTATTTTGTATCTATATGTTTATCTATCTATCTGTTTGTCTGTCTATCTATATATCTATTTATATATCTGTCTATCTATCATTTTATTATCTATTTATCTATCTATCTATCTGAATATCAATATATTTATTTATTTATCTTTTGTCTATAAATTTATCTATCTATATGACTATCTCTTTGTCTATCTATATGTCTATTTTCTATATATCTATCTGTATATTTATCAATCTATTTATAAATATGTCTTTATATCTATCTTTATTTCTTTCTATCTATTTGTCTATATATTTATATATATATATATATTTCTATATAAATATATTTCTATATATTTTGTGTATTTATTTGTATATCTATATGTTGATCTATCTTTTTTTATACTATTTGTCTATCTATCTATCTATTTATATATTGCCTATCTAACTATCTATCTATCTATTCTATTTATCTATCTATTTTTATTTATATATATCTATCTTTATATCTATCTATCTATCTCTATTTCTATCTATTATCTATGTGTCTATCCATATATCTATATATCTTTCTATCTATATGTCTATCTATATATTTTTCTATCTATTTGTCTATATATCTATCTATTTTTCTATCTATATGTCTTTCTTTCTATTTATCTATTTGTTTATCTATTTGTCTATCTATATGTCTATCTACTTATTTATATATATGTTTATAAATTTTTTTATTTATCTATCTATATAATCATCTATCTAGCTTTCTAACTATCTATCAAAGCATCTATTTGTATATCAATCTATCTTTCTATATATATATATATATATATATATATATATATATATCTATCTATCTATCTATCTATCTATTTCTTTATATGTCTATCTTTCTATCTTTCTATCTTTCTATCTATCTATCTATCGATCTATCTACCTATCTATCTATTTATTTATCTTTCTACCTAATGTCTATATATATATATATATATATATATCTATCTTTCTATCTTTCTATCTAACAGTCAATCAATCTATCTATATGTTTATCTATAGATCTTTCTATCTATATGTCCATCTATATGTATAATAATCTACGTATCTAACTATTTATCTATCTGTCTATCTATCTATGTTTCTATCTGGTTATTTGTCTATCACTTTTTTTATCTATATATCTATCTGCCTATATATCTATCTATCTATTTGTATATCTATCTATCTATGTATCAGTCTCTTTATCAATTTATCTATCAGTCTATATATCTGACTATTTGTATATTTATCTTTCTATCTGTCTGTCTATTTATTTGTCTAACTATGTTTCTAACCATATATCAATATATTTATCTATCAATTTGTCTATCTATCTTTATATCTATGTCTATCTATTATCTATTTATCTAACTATCAAAGAATGTATTTGTATATATATTAGTCTATTGATATGTCAATCTATCTCTCTAACTAATGTCTCTATTTATATCTATCTATCTATAGATCTAACTATCTATCTATGTGTGTATATATATATATATTTATATGAATATGTCTATATATCTATATATATATCTATCTATCTATCTATTTGTCCATATATCTTGTCTATCTATCTATTATCAATCTATTTTTCTATCTATCTATATGTCTATCTATCTATTTGTCTATCTTTCTATCAATCTATCAATCTTCTATAAATCTATATATCACTATATACATATACATACATATATATATATATATATATATATATATATGTATTTATTTATTTATTTATTTATTTATTTATATATATATTTATATCTATCTATTTATCAATCTATTTATCTTTCTATATATCTATTTATCTATATATCTACCTTCTATCTATATGTACATCTATATTTCTATCTATTTTTTTGTCTATCTATATGTCAAGCTATCTTTCTATCTATCTTTATATCTTTCTATCTATCTATCTATCTATCTATGTATCAATCATTCTATCTATTTGTTTATCAATATTTCTATCAATCAATCTATCAATCATATTATCAATATGTCTATCTATTTGTCTATCTATATATCTATATATCTATTTGTCTATTTGTTTGTTTAATTATCTATCTATTTTCTATCTATATATATGTCTATCTATTCATCTATCAAAACATTTAATTAACTGTCTATCTATACGTCAATCTATTTGTTATCTATCTATCTATCTATTTATCATTATTATCTATC